>APFE030432467.1:7401-130118 GCA_000404065.3 Pinus taeda | reverse complement strand
TGAGAGGGGGGGGGGGGTGAATCAGTATTATCAAGTCAAATATTTCTTTTTCAAAATCAAATGATATACGCTACTTCATTTAATTAAACCCGCATATATACGCAACTATGCAGAAGGAAACCCGCGTATACAAAGCAAACTTTTAATTTATTTTATCTTTTTGATGATGATTGTTAATATGTGTTCCAGAATCAAATAACCACTAACCAGAAGTAGTAAAACAGAGCAGAAAGACAATCACGCACAAGAACACAAGATATAAGGTGGAAACCCAATGTGGGTGAAAACCACCTGCTGCAATTCGTCTCTATATTCTTTTAAATTTGAAACTTCTTTTACAATGTACTGGTGTAGTCCTTTACCAGTACACAGGCTGCAACCTACAGAGAGCTACAACCCTCTCTCATTCTCCAACTTCTCCTGGAAGGGAGCTACAACCCCCTTTAGTTCTTGCACTAGCCAAGATACTAGTACGTAGGTGCTGGTCTACAAAAGGTTACAACCTTCTCTTTCTTCCAGGGACCACGTTTCATAAATTTTCAGATTGGATCCATGAACATCAAACAGTCATCAACCATTCTCCTTTCACCAATTCGATTTAAATCAAGTAGATACTTCTCTGACAGCTGTACCCAAAACATGGTACCAGAAACCACACAACAAAATCTGAACCTAGAACACAACAGAAATAGACAGAAGCAGCTAGATAACAACTCAAAACATATACGCTATTTCAATAACCTACAACATGCGTGCATACGCTTCTGTGTTTGGAACAACCTGCGTATATGTTGTTTTCATTCACTGAACCTGCGTACAGATCTATAAAGGATAATTCGCTATTTCAGATATTCAAACACTAATTAACCAAGATTATCATTGTTATAGATCAAGCAAGCGCCACATATAACAGACCAAAATCATACAAAGATACTATCATTCAAGCTTAAAGATTATGACCCATCAATAGAACTTATCCTTCTCTTTGCACTAAGGTTCCTCCTTCATTCAGATCTAGATCTGCACCATAACCCAATTACCAGTATTCCAGATCTAGCACTTTATCAGATTTTCAATAATAATTCAGATGATCATTTGCCAAATGATCTCCTTCCTCTTTTATGGTCTTATGCCTTTCACAATACCACGGTCCAAAACCATAATAAATTAATACCATGGATTCAATACTTGGGATCAACACATCTGACAAGACACCATGGTCCAAAACGATAGGTTCAAATACCAAGGACTAACTACCACAGTCCAAAAGTAAGTTCTTCAACATATACGCGCTTTTGTAACATCTAACCCGCGTGTATACGTGTCTTCATCTAAATGATCCTGTGTATATGCCTTTTCCTTCATTCTGAAAGCCTGAACTGAGATCTGTTACCAAAGAGATTTTCCATCAAGGACAACACCTATGCCATAGCTCTAAATCAGTGTCATAGTGCCAACAGATTTCCATTGGCTGTCAGGCGGATTAACAGTTAATTAACCCAGTGTTAATTATCATTTAATAATTTTGCAGGGGGGTGAGTTGGTTATTTATTTAACCAAATGTCAAATAAATTCCAAAGATTGCACACGGGGAGGGCTATTACATGGCTCCAGTGGAACCCATAATTCCCAAAATACAATGATTTATGGCTATAATTGCCGCGGGTCAGGATATTTAAAACTTTTTTGGGTTTTTTTTATGTATTATATATATAGTATGGGGATGGGGAAAAATCTTTATATATGAGCTATACAATAGAGTCAATATGTTAATATGAAAAGTATGTTTCAAACAAACAGCGCTAAGTTTAAGAGTGAAAAACTTAGGCTTAGGAAGATGAAAGGTATCCAAGTTATGAATTTGGAAACCTAGCAACATGTAAGAAAAACATTTTACACATGAAATGTGGCTTCTTAGCCCATGGAGAAAATGTCATTTTGTCCAAATTTCAACTGATATGGATTGGTCTAGAAATATTGAGCAGATCTCAATATCCTGGGCAGATGTTAGTAAGTAATTACTGTGAGGGGAATGAGGGGAAGTTAGACATGTAACATCTGATTGGTCACCACACTTTGCCATGGTAGTTGTGATACCCATAAAAGATGAACTATCTTTGAGAAAGAAGATCACTTATGCAACTGCTTCTGCAAAATCAAAACTACTTACCCATTCTATTATTCCTAACATTTTTTCTTCATTTTCATTAGGTGCATTTAAACTAGCAAACCCTGATTCTGTTCTTTTCTTTTAGCTACCATCCTATATAAATCTACCCTTATCTCTTCCAAGGGCCCAGATTAAACAATTGGGCTCCTTTGCTTCTCTACCTAACTACTCATCTGCCAAGCTTGAACTGTTTGGATAGACCTTTATTCTCTATTCTAAGACAAGTAAATTCAAATATGAACTTGGCCAAGATTAAGTTGTTTGGTCATTCATGAACCATGATAAGAGTCAAGCAACTGTACATAGTGAAATTCTTCAAAAATGGAATAGTAGTGGCATTTGAAATAGCACACTTTCCTGGTCTTTTGGTTTGGGGTTTATTTCTTTCATTTTTCTCTTGACCATTTCCTTCTTTTTTCCCTTTGATTTTTCTTTTAGGGCATACCCTCTTTTCATTTTTTAATTTTCTTCATTTGTCTTCAAAATATGGAAACCTTTGCAGCATGGAAAGGATGAACATATTTGGCACTTCTCCAGTCAATCATGAATAATGAAACCTATTGGTATAGGAGTATAACAGGAACAATTTTATAATCTGGAAATAGATGGAATGGAAGCTAGTGGGTGAAGGGCAATTAAGAATCCTTCATCATGCTGGTAGAGGGAAATCTGTGAATATTACCAAGGAGAAATTAAGAATTCCTTGTTTAACGTTCCAAGTGAAAGAACCAGAGGAAACATGAGCAATTAAGAATTTATGTTTATGTTAGTTCTGAAGAAAACATAAGTAATAATAGAGATTGAACACAGAGTGTATTTAAAAAAAAATTGGGCTATTCTTTTTCTCTATTACTAAGTGTATGAAACATATATGATATTTGTAAACATGAAAAATTGTAAAACACATGTAAGAAGAAACTTATTGATCCATAAAAGACACAGGAATCCTGTAGCAGGGCCCAGAGCATCAAATCTGCATTCAGGCAGTGCAACAATAGTAAACTTCTACAGCCTTTTGTTAAAAATTCTTAGAGTTACAACGCAGTCCATAAGAGATATCACCAACCCCGAATACATCTCTTGGGGAGGTATTTATACAAAAAGAGTTACAAAATATCTCATAGAGAAAATATCAGGCAATAACTTTATCCATCTACTTCTACAAAGGAAGTAAATGACATTGAAAACAAAGGGAAATGAATGTAGGAGTAATTGTTGCTATGCTAGCTACCTTAGGTGGTCAGATATATTTGAATTTTTAACTCAATGAGTCGGTTGGTAGCTGTCTCTTTATTTTGCATTCCTGTGTTGCTGTCCTGACCCTTTCATCTGTGCCTGATTCCACTTTAATGTGTTTTGGTGTGATTTCCTTCCTTTGTTGTTTTCATTTTTATGATATGTGGCACGTGCATTGAATTTGATTAAATGCAGATGATCAAAAAGAGAACTAAAACTTGGTAAAACCTCTAACATGCTCTACCACCATTGGTCTGTTGACAACTGGTGTCTTTGTAGTTTTATCAATATTTCATCAGCTTCAGTAAACCTGTAGAAATTGGGCTGGACTTCAAAAATATGTGTTATTTCATGCTCAATATAGAACATATTTTCCAACTTGTCATATAAGCTCTGTCCAGAGGGAGGTGCTATGTCTTTTGAAGTGCTTGATGATGTTGTGATCTGATTGGCAACATATGTATTCACCCTGTGAGCATATTGTTCATGTGCCAATAGTCTCTGATTGCTGGTTAACAAACTAGGTAGACCCTTTTGCTGCAAGACTGTAAACTTTTCTGTAAAAGCATTTATTTCTATCTACATTTCTTGGCATTTTCTCTCCATATTTTCTATAAAATTCCTCATGGTTAGCACCTTTTTAACTATCAAAATGATGCATGTTCTGTCCCTGATATCTAGAGCGACTAGTTTTTCTTTGGTATGAGTATTCAAAAACTGAATTAATCTATTGGCCTGTTCGGGCATGTTTCCCAATAATGCTCTGGCCTTTTGAATCTCTACTTGGGCCATTTCTATGAATTCAATTTCCTCATGGATAGTCTGTATTGATCTCCATTGATCAGTGATGGACTGGCCAATTTTAGTCCACAAAATTGTTTTGATTTCTGATAGAGGTTTATGAAGAGTAAGATCTTCCTCCAAGGATTTTACCTTATTTTCCAAGGCCTTTACCTCTCTAGTTTTTTCTGCCACAGTTATTTTAGATTTATCATAGCTTACCTCTAACTTGGCTAGTTTTTCTTTGGCTTCCTGTAGCTTTTCCATTTGGAGTTCTAATTCTTTTATTGCCTTCATCATCTCTTCCATGCTCATGCTGGTATTTGGTACTATTGTTCTTGTTGCTGCTGAAGTATCTGTGGTTGATGTACCTATTGTTGGGACAGTGGGCAGTATTGCTGTTGTGGTTGTAGGAGGAGTAGTTGTGCTTGTGGGAGCTATCTCTGGTGGCTGGGAGGTCGACACTCCCTGCTTCTCTTTCATTGCTTTCTCCAATGCCTGCTTTGTTTCTGCTAATCTCTCATTCATCCTCATTAGTAAACCCATCATGTCCTCCTCTTCTTTCTACTGTGAAACTTCTGTGGTTTGTGGATGCATTGTAATTGGTAGCTTTAATTGCTTTTTGAGGGCTGCAATGTCCTCCTCCTTCTTCTTTATTAGTGCTTTGATGCCTTTTGCATCCTTAGGATCATGTCCCGACTCAATGATAATTTCTTCCAAGGACTTAATCATGTTGTCCTTGGATAAGGAGGCATCTTTTTCCAATTCTAATTGGGCAGAGGTATTGTGCAATGAATTCTGCAATTTGTGAGCTAATAATGCCTTGTTTTCCAAGGTGGAGTACACCATTTCTCCAGTTTGTTTATGTAATTCAATCTGGTCCACTGGATAGATGTCTTTAGAGAGAACTTCCATATTGGTCCTGATATAATCAGTAGCTGATTGTGGCTACTGCTTTGTGGGCTTGAAGTGACTAAGGGTCATTTTTCCTTCTTGCATATCATATGTTGCCATTAACCTTTGTTGATTTGTAGGAGACATTCTCAGCAATTGATTATAAAGTTGGATCTTTATTGGCTCATTTCTTGACTTTATTTTAGTAAATGCTCTCTTAATATCTGAGCCTTGCTTGCTCTATGGCCTGGTGGATGTAACCTCAACACTATGCTGCCTCTCTAGCTCTTACTGATATGAGCTAGTTGATGTTTCCAAAATTGGAGGAGTCTGTTGTTCAGTCCTTCCCTCACCTCTCAGGTTGCTTGTTGTCTCTTCCAAGAGTTCATCTTCAGAGTAAGGATTTAACCTTTGCCTCTTTTCCCCTTGCTGTTTTGCTGGTCCACTTAGAGGTGTGTCTTCTTGCCTACCTCTTTTCTTGCCTCTTTCCTCATTTAGAGGAGTTTGTAATACAGGGATTTCAGGCACCCCTGTCTGCATTGAGGGACCTTGCCCTTGGCCTTGTTCCTTTGATGCCTCTCGCTGATCTGCCATTGTTTCCTGTTCCATACCTATCACCTCCTTTCCTTTAGCCGATGCTAAACTGGCCTTTTATGATGGCTTCTGAGAAGTCCCAGCAGAAGATGTGTCACCTCCTATGTGCTGCGGCAGCTTGAAGGATACCTGTCCAAAAGAGTCCAGGTCAAGCGTTTTTTCAAGCTCTTTCATAGCCCTTTCCAATTTTTCTTCTTCAGTAATCACTTCAACTAATGTGCCCTCTAACCATTCTTGTTGATTAGCATATTGCAGGATTTCAGGGATTTTGCAATGAACATATGCTGGTAGCTTATTTTTCACTTTCCTATAACTTATGAAATGATTGGGGTCATATGGTGCCCAATTAAAACTCTGTTTCAGCTTAAGTTGGTGCCCTAAGATCTTGTCAGCCTCTTGCCAGGCCTCCCTTTTATTGAAGATGAAAGGGCCCAGTTGATTTCTTATTTTGAGTTGTGCCTTTTTCTTGGCATCACAGAAATGGATTAAGTCTGCTTGGATAAATTGTCTGAAGTACTCCAATGCAAACAGTCTCATTGGCACATATTTTGGCAATTTGTAGGGGCATATCTCACAACCATATATTTGGATTACAATGTGATTCTGGTAAAAGTACCAATCACCTATGCTGTAGCTCTTGGAGAGCTGTATAATTTTTTGCATTTCACCAGAAAGTCTATCTGGAGGACTTTTCATCAATAAAGAGGAGGCTGGATGTATGAACAGATCAATGAATTCACAATAGGTATAAGGGGAGTCATTAACATGGTGGAAGACTGAGGTCCAGAAGATTACAGACCTACGCTCTCCTATGACATCCAGCTTTCTAATAGGAATTTGAAAGCTCCCTGTTTGATAATAAAGGAACAGGTGATATATGTATGATGAATATTTGAACACTCCTTCCCTATCCAGGCTCATGAATTACTCATGGATCTTATCAGCTATGAAGGTGGCATAATCATACTTGACAGCAGGGGGCTGTCCTGGAGTAAAAATGGACAAGAGGACCAATGTGGTTCCATCTACATACTCACTGGTTTTGAATCCCAGGATGTAGGATATCATGTCAATAATAGATTTCCCAACCTCATTGAACCAAAGATCTACATAAGGAGGAGGTTGTTGAGGTTGATAATCTGGCTTCATAAATAATTGGCCTATTCTGGTTATCTCTGAACTTGGCAATTTGGCCCCTTGTTCAAGAAAAAGCCCCAGGGAAAGAGGAGTCAAAGGACCAGTTGGCTTAAAGTGCAGCATTTCATTTATGGATTGAGGAGTGATATAGAGTAGAACATCTTCAGAAGGGGAAATTACTGCCCTTTGAGTAGGCTCATAATTGGCATGGCATTGGTGGATGAGGTCAGGAAAAATATTAACTGAAGGGAGCTAGTACTTGGGCATATTAGACTCCCAAATTCCAAATACATCAGCTTTGTTCCTGTAGCTGTTCTTGATCTCACAGAAAGCTTGGAGATGAGATTTATGGCCAATTAAATCTTTGATTTGGAAATCCTTGTTAGCTAGGGGTAACAATTCAAGTTCTTTATGTGGAGCATTAAGAGGGGCAATATTGAGGGCCACTGGAGCCTCCATTGCTCAATTGTCAGTGATATTTAGTTGAAATCTGGGTCTGTGCAATAGTAGTAAATAAAACAACAACTGTGGGGCCTTTCTTAGAGAAATGCAGACTGAATTCAACTCAGAATTAACTTACTGGGTAAAGAATTGTAGTAAACAACAAATCTTGCAGGGTTTTTTAGCAGAAAATGGACAAAAGCAGTTCAGAGTCTTTTCCTTCGGCAATTACAAACTAGAATGAACTCGAGCTCAACTGAGTGGGAGAAATTTGTAGAGGGAGATGAAGTTTGCAAGTTTTTTAGTAAAAAATGAGCAAAAACAGAGGTTATGGTGCACCTTTTCGCAGGTATTTTGATTAATTTGATTCAAACTTGGGCGTTTTTTAGAGATTTTGTAGAGGAAATAAAAATCAGGGTTCAGAAATAAAATATAGGTAAATACTTGTTTTAAACAGTGCATTGGGCGATTTGCAGGTGGCGAACCGCGCTAAAAGACTGGAGTGTGGAGTATTTTGGCTTGAAAGCAGGCTGTGTGGTCGAGTGACTACTCTCAGACATAAATTGGCATGCAGACGTTGCACATAAGAAACAAACAGGAATGAATGAAAACAACGTTTTCATGTCTTTTTGACAAAAAGGTTGATTTGGCGGGTTTTGGCACATTTGGGTCGGGTGATGTCAGCATGATGAAATGTTTGTCGTGTAGCGAGGTGATGAGGTGCTGATGTGGTGCTAACGAGGATACGATGTGGTGGACAATGTGGCTGCGACGAGGGGTGACGTCAGAAGATGACATGGTCATGACGTCAACAGGGAGTGCACAGTAAGCGGTATTTCCCACATCGCTTTTGAGAAAAGGCAGTTTTGGGTGGATGGGTCGTGATAGTGTCGGGTGGGCGATGCGTGTCTTTTGTACGGAGGCGAAACTGCCATTTTCCTAGGCGCTATTGTTCGGCAGGCGGGGGGTTCGCGATTTGGCCGCGGACCGTCCGATCTGCAGGCCATGATCCAACGGTTGACACATGATGGAGCTGCGGGGGAGTCTGGTGTGGGGACCCACCACGTATAAACCAATGTTTTATAATGTTTTTGCAGGTATAACCTTTGGTTATGGAGTTCGTGGGTCTGGCTATTTACTTAACCAAATGTTAAATAAATTCTGATGTTTGTATGTGCGGAGGGTTGTTAATGGCCCCGAATGGACCACTAATTCCCGTAATGTTACCATATGGCTATAATTAACTGGGGGTCGGGATATTTATAATGTTTTTTGGGTTTTTTTTTTTTTTATATTTTATGTAGTACGGGAATGGGGGAAAATTTAAGGGTTTATATAATAAAATCAATGTGTTAATATGAAAAATATGTTTAAATAAATAAGCGCCAAGTCAAAAGTGAAAACTTAGGCTTAGGGAGATGAAAGGATACCAAGCTATGAAGTTTGGGAAACTTAGCATAATGGAATAAAAGCATTTTACACAAGAAATGTGGCTTCCTTTGCCTATGTAAAAACACAGTTTCACTTAATCTTTTTCATGAAATGAAGTGAATTAGGAGTATTGAGTAGATCCCAATATACTGGGGAATGTTAGTAAGTGCCTGTTGTGAGAGGAATGAGGGGAAGTTAGACATGCAACATTTAATATGTCATCACACTTTACCATGGTATTTATGATATTCATATAAGATGAGTTATCTTTGAGCAAGAAGATCACTCATGCAACTGCTTCTGCAACATTAAAACTACTTACCCATCCTAGTATACCTAACATTTTTTCTTCATTTTCCTTGGGTGCATTTGAACTGGAAACCCTTAATCTCTTCTTTTCTTTTAGCTGCCATCCTATCTAAATATACCCTTATCTCTTCCAAGGGCTCAGATTAAATAGTTGAGACCCTTTGCTTCTCTTCCTAACTACTTATCTGTCAAGCTTGAACTATTTGGACAGACTTTATTCTCTATTTCTAAGACAAGTAAATTTAAATATGGACTTGGCCAAGATTGAGCTGTTTGGACATCCATCAGCTGTGGCAAGAGTTGACTAATTGCACATAATGAAATTCTTCAAAAATGGAACAGTAGTGGCATTTTGGACTAGCACACTTTCCTGGTCTTTCTATTTTGGGTTCATTTGCTTTCTTTTTCGACCATTTCCTTCTTTTTTCCCTTTGAGTTTTCTTTTAGGACATACCCCCTTTTCATTTTTTTAAAAATTTTTGTTTTCTTGGAATATGGAACACCTTTGTAGCCAGCCAAAGGTTTGAACATATTAGGCCTTATCACTGTCAATCATGAAAAATGACACCTATTGGTATAGGAACCTAATACATCGAACTCGTGCGTGATGAAGAAAGTGACAATGAATTGGATTGCATCTATCAGATAACAAAACAAGACAAAGATCAGGTGCATTCCGCAGATGGTGGAAGAATCTCGTGGGAGCACGATAGCACCGTCACAGTGGATTCCGATGAGGAGATTTAGTGATGGCAGAGCCGGTTGTAGGAAGCCACAACACTGAACTACAATATGATGATTTGATCATTGCAACACGTAACCACCGAGGAATGATAGCGGCCAGCAAAGAGTGATACAACAAATGAGAGGCAACTTGTCCAGATTGGCACTTTATGCGTAGCATGGATCAGCATAGTGTGCTAGAAGATGTGTTGCGCACACTTTGAGGGGGGCTGCATAAGCCAAGATATAGGAGGTGGTTCTAGGTATGGACTAGAGGACGTGCGTAGCAACCAAGTTGGTATAGAATGGTTGTTCATCAATGATGAATGGTACGGGTGCACATCAAGTGACCATCAACCCACCCAGATCTGCACAGAACGAAGGCTCGCATGACCGGGTAGGGAAGTCTCTTTACAACCGAACAAACCAGCACAGATATAGCCACCCCTACCAGTGACAGCATCTGCGAAAGGATTCAGCAGCTCTGGGCAACCTTTTTGTTGTGTAAAATGCAACTTGGAAGGTTAGAAGACATAGGGGCTAGAATCTGAGCACAGAGTGTGAGGCTAGATGAAGCATTTGGTAAGATGTAGTTAGAAGTCACCTAGATGAAGGAGCTAATGAAGGGAACAGACAGGACTGGCTCTCCTACCCTGCTACAAGTAGCGACACCACTAGCATGGTTGTGCTTGCACTCAAGAGGACAAGGATGCACACACCGCAATCCGTTAGCAGAATCAAGGGAATGCAAAGGGTGCTTATAGCCTAGGCTAGTGGGGTAATGGAAGACTTGTGCGAGGGGTTCACCCACCTGACTATCCGTAGGAGGCCTAGTCCTAGTGCCCCACACAGTTGGAAGAGGGTGCGAGACTATAAAATAGGCTGCTGCGAAGCTACACAACATGGCCACAACATACATGCAAGAACCGCATTTGCATCCCTGGGGATTCGCTGCCGTGAAGGAAAGATGGAAAATGACCATTGCAGGTACTGTTTGTGATACGATGGCCCATTTAAGGCACATTGGAGTGGGTAGTGGGCAATTAAGGCAAAAGAATAACCACCAAAATCACATTTATGAGCTACCACAAGGGAGAATAGCTGATTTTAAATTTGAAATCATATATAATCATAGTAAGGGTCACATCACCATGCTTTACCGTTCTGCAAGAAAGCCACCTTGGGTTCGAGATAAGCACAAGATGAAAGGCAAGCAACTCGAAGAAAGTCTGTGGTTTTAGGCATTGCCAAAAAATTACCGGGAAGCAATCCTCAAAGAAGAAAACTCTACCACATATAGTCCACAAGAAGCCACGCTGCAAGCAGCCATGCTCCCTAAATCACCCAGGACATCGAAGACTAGGAAGGACCTTGAGGTTCCAAAACCATTAAGAAGATCGCCATGACACCTGCACTTTAACAAGTTCACAATGGAAGAAAAGGGTAAAACTGTCACAATTGAAAGTGACGAGGATGTAGGAGATTCTCCCACATATGTCAAAGAAGTAAACCTTGAGGAGGATCCCATCTAGCTAGTGCGATGACCCAAGTATGTGTCTCCTAGCAAGGGGAAGGCCAAGGTACCTACAAACCTAGATGAAGTCAACATTGTACTCATTACCCTGGCTCTTCCAAGAGTATTCCTAGTGGAAAGCTCAGTGGTTAGTCGAATTGCGACAATGAAATTCAAAGATTGGGACCTCGCAGATACAGTAAAATTTCCTCGGCAACTAACACACTGATGGAGCAGAGTGTGGAAGGGATGGTGACAATGCAATAGCCAAAGGAGTGGTTGCGGAAGGTGGATAAAGTCAGGTTGCTCTGTCTCTTATCTATTCCTCACTTTCTTCAACCCCCTATCACGTTGTTGGTCATAAAGCAGTTGCTCTATTTGGTTCATGAGTTAATATTATGGGTCAGCAAACTCGTTCGCATCATAGCTGAACTGGTTCATCAGGTTTCACACCTTCCCTGTGATGGAAGAGATCCTTAGGAAATTTCCGATTGAAGTGGTGATGTTGCGATGATCGAGAACATGAAAAAGAAGTATAAGCTAGCGAAGGGGCAGCGAGGATAAATCATTGATAACATTTCAGATAACACAGTCTGTGTCGCCACTCAGTTGCTGGCCAGAAAAGGAACGAGGAAATGCCATGGCACTGAGGTTCTAGCAGTTGTCATTGCCCTCACTGAGGAATGTGCAGCTGGAGTATGGTTCAATTGGTCACAGTTCCTATGCGAGGAGTTTCTGACCAATTGCTGAGAGGTTCAGGAGGAGGGTAAGACCTTCCATTGTGTGTGGCTACCCTTGTCCATTATGCTAGCCACTACTAACTTACCTAAAGACAGCAAGTTCCCTATCTTGGACCCGGAGTGGCCGAAAGCCACTATATATGCTTCCCTTTGGGTGACAAGGGACACAGGATGAATTTGAAACATAAAAATCTTTTGGATACTGATGGACGCGAATGTGCGCCAATGGATTAATGAGCTACCCCACTTGTCTGATGGGATCTATGAAAGCATGAAGCATATTTCTGAGTTTAAACTAGACATGCATCATATCTACATCAGGGCACGCAAGGACCTAGCACGGGCATGGAAATCACTCTACTTTATTGCCATTGATGACGTTGTCGACAGGGTTGTGGATAACTAGCCACCGGCATGGCGCAAACCAAAGGTAGTAGAGTGAAATGAGGCCGCTATTTGGTGGAAAAAGGAGGAAGCTAAGCATGCGACACAACAAAAGAGAGATGAACAGCTTGCCACAGAAGTTTAGGCAGCTCGGGAGGTGGTGTTGGTGGCAGCAGGAAAGACACCACCAGGATGGGCTACATTGACAATGGCCAAAAGAAGTCAGAAGCTGTCCACTAAGATGGTTGTGGACAAGCCACCAACAACTGGCATGGATTCGCCTTTGAAGCAGACAACACAACAGGGATGGCCGAAGCCACGAAAGAAGGTAAAGGCATTGAAAATGGACAGTAGAGTGACCACCTTAACTGAGGGGGCCCTAAATGATAAAGAAAACACTGTTCGGGACGTCGCTTGGGATGTAGTCGATGAGCCCATGTCAGAGCAACATATTGTGTTGGGGGAACTTCGTATGCAGCTATAGGAACTTGGAACAAGGATCACACCAATAGATACCAACGCTACTCAGGGGGTTCCTGGTATGACAACTGCTGAACTGTTGTTGAAGGCCCAAATGGCTCATTCCATCACGATTCCAGCAGGAGCATTGATCACCACAAATGCGGAGGACCACACCATGCTAGGATAACTTAAAGGGTTGGGACTAAATGTGGCTAATCTACCACACGAAATTTTGCAACATCTCCAGTACAGTGCCACAATGGAGCTCTGCTCCAGGGCCGGTCGTGTCGAGCAAGTACTCTAGGAACATAAAATTAATATCGACCAACTGCGCCTCCAACGGGACAAAGCAGTTACATAGAAACAACAGGTGGAGAAGGTAGTAGCAGAAGCCTACTCAAGTGCCTATGAGCTAGAGATTATAGTGGAATTGCCTATTGAGACACAAATCTAGAAATTAGCTACTAGGTTTTGACACGCAAAGGAGGAGGCCGCATGGATCTAGCTCGAGCTCAGCTTGCAGATTGTGGACTTAAAGCTACAGGTTCCACCATTGATGCCACCTAAGATCCTAGAGCAACACAGGAACATTATTACTATGGGGCGCGCGATGCTCACACATTCAATGGAGGAATGTACCGAGTTGCTAACTCGGTCGATTGTTACGCTCACCTCCCTTCAAGAGGATCCAACACTTCGTTGATTGGAAACCGAGGACCGTGAGCTCTAGCAAGCTTATGATCAGATCAAAGGAACCACGTAGACCATTGTTATTATGCAGTCCTTGGATAAGATACAAGAGGCTTAGAGCCTAAAAATCTAAGCCGATGCTAGACAAAAGGAAGCAGTCATTAAAGCCCATATCCAGCTGTGGCTAGATGAGGCATTTGCAGTTTCAACCACTATAGAGCACAAGGTCACCCACATGTAGGCCGAGTATGCCTATATGGAGACAGCGGAGACAGGGACTGAGGTGTCAGTGACACACATGGAACGGATGCAGCAAATGACAGAAGAGTTTGCTGCCAACACCAACGACGCACAAAGGCTGCTAACCAATCTCTGTGCAACATTGGCTGAACTAGTTGAGTGACTCGAGATGAATCATGATGATTGTGTTGGGGGATTGTTGGGTAGCGGAAGCCCCGTGCAACAGTCATGGGGCATGAAGCCCACAATTTTGGGTAAAGCGAGGGTAAAAATTCCTTGAGAAGCACAGAGCACGATTTGTAATAAGTTAAAGTCAAAGGGTAGTCCACCCAAAAATAATGTAAAGAAATGTAAGTAGAGTCGGCCTGCCCATGGATTGTGGTCCATGGAAAGGTATAAATAGAGCGAGGCTCTATGGGTAGAGCAAGCTAAGTTTTGGTGTATGGTTTTGGATGTCAAAATGTAATCGGTTCTTGAGAAAAGGAGTATGAAAGCATCTGTAAGTCAAAGTCAGGTATTTGGGTAGTGATAGAGGCTCTGCAGCTGTGTGCGTAGAGGCTTGGAAGAGTCTGTAGCTATGTGTGTAGATCCCTGCAGCTGAGTGTGTAGGGCGGATCTAGATGTATTGGTGACAAGTGGAAATAAAGATAAGATTCTTTTGCAAATTTTGTGTTACAATATGAGTTATCACGAATCTATCTGTATGAATGGTTGATATAACTGTTTAATCTTTGCACATATGCTTATGTTATAGATATATGTGAATCTAAGGTTATTCTAAATGTGAAAACTAGTTAAATCTGTTAAATGTTTGCTTAAAGACCCTTCTAAGTAGATCAGAGTTACAATACTTCATCAAATAGATTAGATTTGTAAATAGTGCAATTATAGAAAGATAAAATCATTCTGGATCTACGTGAGTATAGAATAGCGTGAGGCTGCAGAGCAGCATGTGATACCTCCAGACCACATCCCAACATCCCAAGGGTGCAGAAACTTGGTTCCAGCACCCTCCCCTACTACCTCGAGTGAGACCTCAGTGCGCGCTCTACGGACTATTGCTGAAAGGGCTAGTAGCTATGGGATTTGCTTGGCTAAATAATTCTTCCGAACCTGGGTCAGGCCCATATAAGCCAACAATTGGGGTACATACATGTTTAGAATCTTCCATGCCGTACCTTTTTAAGATATGTTTGAGATATTCGGTTTGTGAAAGAAAAATACCATCTTTATTTTGTTGAACTTGTAAACCAAGAAAATAGGTAAGTTCACAAAGCAAGAAAATTTCAAATTCTTGTTACATTACTGAAGCAAAATTTTGACTCATGGATTCGTCATTGCTACCAAAAATGATATCATCAACATAAACAACAATAATTAGCAATTTATCAATGTCAATCTTTGTACATAGATTTCTATTTGTTGAACCTTTTGAAAAACTTTGTTGGTTTAGATATTTGTCAAGATGGTAATACCAAGCCCTTGGAGCTTGTTTCAGACCATAGAGAGCCTTTTTGAGTCCGCATACAAGTTTTACATCATTTCCAGTGATGAATCCTTTTGGTTGTTCAATATAAACTTCTTCTTCTAGATCTCCATTAAGGAAAGAAGATTTTACATCCATTTGGTATACTTTGAATTTCTAAAAGCTAGAAATAGCAAGAAACATCCTTATGGCTTCAAGTCTAGCAACAAGTGCAAAAGTTTCTTCAAAATCTATACCTTCTTGTTGAGCATAGTCCTTACAAACAAGTTTGGCCTTGTTTCTAATGACTTCTCCATTTTCATTCAGCTTGTTTTTGAATATCCATTTAGTTCCTATAATATTTTTATCATGAGGTCTAGGAACTAATTCCCAGGTATTATTGTTTTCAATTTTGTCAAGTTCTTCATTCATGGCCTTGGCCCAACATTAATCTTTGCATGTTTCATTTACATTTTGAGGTTCGGTGGAGGATAGTAATGCTAGATAGCTTGAGGTTTCTGTAATAGTTCTTCTTGTATGTACACCTGCCTCTTTTCCCCTAAAATTTGAGTTTCTAGATGATTTTTCTGAACATACCTAGACGAAGTCTTTTCTTCTACCATTATCTCTTCTTCTGGTGCTTCATTGGTTCTTCTTCAATATCATCGTGATTTGATGTGGGAAAATACTCCCCATCTTCTTCATTGTCATAATCTTCTATTTTTGTTTGTTTTGGGTTTTTGCATGCTTCGTCAACTACAACATCAATACTTTCAACAGTTTTCCCAAGTCTTTTATTATAACATTTATATCCTTTACTTCAGGAAGAGTAACCAAGAAGAATACCTTCATTTGCTTTGGGCTCAAACTTACCAAGTTTTTCATTAGTCCTTTTGATATAACATTTCTTCCAAAAACTTTAAAGTATTTTACAGTAGGAGTCTTACCATACCAAAGCTCATGTGGTGTTTGAGTGCTATTTACCAGAACATTTGCTTGGTTGAGAATAGTTACGATAATGAATGTAGCTTCACCCTAGAAAATTGCAGGAGTTCCAGATTTTTCTATCATAGCTCGAGCCATTTGTTGAACAATTCTATTCATTATTTCTACCACTCCATTTTGCTGAGGAGTTCTTGCAGTGGAGAATTGCCTTTTTATGCCATGTTGTTCACAAGAGTCAAATAATTTATCTGAGGTAATTCTCCTCCTCGATCAGATCTGAGGCATTTGATTTTTCGATTTGATTCATTTTCAACCAAAGCTTTGAAGGCTTGGAACTTTTCAAACGCTTCATCTTTATGCTTTAGTAGACATATCCAACACATTTTGGAAAAATCATCAATGAGCAAAATAAAGTATTCTTCTCCACAAGGTGACTTTTTCCTTGCTGGTCCACATAAATCAGTATGAACAAGTTCAAGAGGCTTACTAGATGACCCTTCTTTTTCAATGAAGTGAGCTTTGGTTTTCTTGCCGAATTGACACGGTTTGCATATTGTATTTTCAAGGATGTTGATATCTAGAAGATCACGAACAACCTTGAATCTACATGCTTTTCGTATTTGAGAAAAGCTTAGATGTCCCAATATTCTATGGCACAGCCAATTTTCATCATTTTTGCTTAGATAACACTATTTTTGTCCTCCCTTGAGTATGTATAAGTTGTTTTGAGTTCTTGTACCTTTGATCACGGTCTCCCTTGTATCAATATCATGAACAATACATATGTTTGATCAAAATACCACTTCATTTCCTTGATCACACATTTGACTGACACTCAACAGGTTATGCTTTAAACCATCTACATACATAACACTTCCAACTTTAACCTTTTCTTTCAAGAAAATAGATCTTTTACCTTTTATGACAGCAAGAGTGTCATTTCCAAACAAGACATTCTTTTCCTTTTCTAAGGCATTATATGAGTGAAGTTTTTCTTTGTCACCTGTCATGTGTTTTGAGCGTCCACTGTTGACGTACCACTGATTTTCTTGTCCTTCTACATATAAGGCTATACCACATCTTTCTGTTTGAGATTATTTCCTTCTCCATATCTTGGAATTTAATGGAGTTTGCTCCTTTTGGGATGATTGCTGAAATTTGCTTCTGCATTCAGATTCTTCATGACCAAAGTTGTTACTGATTGAGCATTCTATTTCATTTTCAAGAAGAGAAAAGTTATTATAGGAACTTTTCTTGACCCCTGTTTCATTCCTTTGATTTCGTGCTTCTCTAGTCATGATGGTTTTGTAAGTAACACATTGAGCAACTTTGTGTCCAAGATTATGACATGAAAAACATTTCCCATTAAAGAAGCTCCCGCGACTGCTGAATCTATTGACCTAGTGATTGTAGTTTTTATTGATATTCATCTTTGGAACAAATTGAGTATGATTTACCTGAGATTGGTTGTGGCTTCTATTCATCCTTGGAATAAATTGAGTCTAATTTACCTGGTGATCTGATTTATGCCTTTGCTGATGATTGTCATACTGTCCACTGGTCTTTGCTGCATCAAGGTAGGTTTTAGTGGAGGTTGACGGCTTCTGTGATTAAGATGCTTCTTTAGTATATCCAAGATCTGTCTTTATCAGAGGAGAACGCTGCACTTTGATAATTTCATCTAAGTTTTCTGATCCTTTAGCAAATCTAAGTTTGAGAGATTTAGTTTTCTCAAGATCCTTTCTTATACCCACAATTTCACATTCTAGTTTTTTATTGTGTTTTTCTTTTTCAACAAGTTGGTATGTAAAGGTATCTATAATCATATTCTTTTCTTCTAAACAGATTTTGAGTTTATAAATTTCTTCATGAAGGTTGTCTTCTTCTAAAGCACCCCAAAATTTATCATTGTCATAAGCCATTAAAAGTCTATAGTCATTACTATTTTCATCTTCATCACTATTTGATAAACCATCTCTATCTTCATGAGTATAGTAACTTTTTTTATTTATAACTTGTTTTCTATTCCATTTTACATATTCCTTCCCCTTTTCATCTTTATGAGGACATTTGGTAGCATAATGACCGACTCTGCCACAAGCAAAGCATTTGAAGAGTAGCTTACCTCTAAATATTCCGGAACCCCGTTGAAGCTTCTTGACAAAGTTTACCTCATCTTCTTCTTCTGAAATATGTCCTGATTCATTGTGTTCTTCCTTTCCTTTTGCTGAAGCTTTAAATGTGGCTTCTCTCATATCTAATGGACCTCCTTTTCACATCTCAAAGGCACTTAAGATTCCGTGAAGTTGTGTCATAGTGATAGTCTGCAGATCCTGTTTTTCTTCTATGGCAGACACTTTTGATTCAAATTTAGCAGACAAGGATCTCAAAAATTTCTCAACTAAGGTAACTTCCTTTATATCTTCACCTAGATTCTTCATACAATTAACAACCTCATATATACGTAAGAAGTAACTAGCTATACTTTCATTACTGTGCATCTTAAAAGTTTCATATTGAATTCTGAGAGTTTGAAGTTTAGCAAGTTTTACATGAGAGTCTCCTTTGTAGCTTAGAACGATTTTGTCCCATATTTATTTGGCTAATTTGAGTTGCATGACTTTGAAAACAATCTGATTGTGGCAGACTTCCCAATAAGGTATTGACATCTCTGGCATTGGTTTCATATTGCTTCTTACCTGTCGTATCTGTAGGAATTATTGTTGGAAATGTATATCCTCCTTCCACAATTTCCTAGACATCTGTTCCAAGTGATTGTAGATAGGCTATGGTTCTTATTTTCCAATAAACAAAGTTTCTCCCATCAAATATTGATAGTCTGATGGATCCCACACTTTCTTGATTACTCATGATGATGGATCTCCCTTCAAGCGATCAAGCTTCTTTTGAAGGACCTGTTTTGATACCAATTGTTGGAAATAATACTAAGAGGGGGGTGAATCAGTATTATCACATCAATAATTTCATTTCCCAAATAGATTTATATACGCTACTTCAGCTAAGTGAACTAGTGTGTACATGCGACTGTACTAAAAGCAACCAACATATATATAGAGAAATTTTGATTTAGATAGTTTATCATGTATTGAAATTTAACCAATATATCAGAGATTTATTAGAAAATGCAGTAAAAGAAGAATAAAGCATCACACATAAGCAACACACATGAACACCAATATATAAGGTGGAACCCCAATGTGGGTAAAAACCTCCTGCTGTTGTCATCACTGTCTTCTTTTAATAATTAGAAAATCTGTTTACAATCTTGTACTGGTGCAGACTCATACTAGTACACAGACACCCACCTGCAGAAGGCTACAACCTTCTCTCACTCTCTAGATATTATTGGAAGGGAGCTACAACCCCATAGCTCTTGTACTAGCCAATATGTTTAGTAGTACGTAGATGCCAGCCTATAGAAAAATCCACTCTTCTACCAGGGACCACGTTTCATGAATTTTCATACTGGATACTCCTGGAAAACAACACCACAAACTGAAGGCCACGTTTCATTCAATTTTCATACTGGACCCATCAAAAACATCATAAAATCACCAAGTACATCTGCATCAACCAATCAATAAAACTCAATCATCATAACCTGAATCTGATCATTCAGAACACTGTCACCGGAATACAGTCACCAGAACCCAAAGAAGAACCCAAAACTTTGCAACAGCAAACAGAAACAACTAAAACATACTTCAAGGTATACACTACTTCCATGTGTCAAACTAGTGTGTATACGTGCTTTTATCAAAGCCAACTAGTGTACACATCTGTAAGTATTAATTCATAATTTTGCAGCTATTCTAGACTTCGGTTATACCCAAATCATAACATTTACAGAATAACACACGTGTCAGTATTTAGATCTAGACTATACAAGATCAAACCATATAATGATAATTCATTTTAAGCCTTAATATCCCAATCCATCATTAGATGTTATCCCTCATCAACCGCTAAGGTTCATCCTTGGTTCAGATCAAGCAAAGCACCATAAATCAATAACCTGCATACTAGATCTCACATTTCATCAGATATTCGATACTTGCACACCTTGGCCTAAGGATCTTCTCCTCATATAGTTGTAGTCCTTTCTCAATACCATGGATCAAAACCACTTAGGACCAATACCTTGGACCAAATACCTAGGATCAATACCTAAGACCAAATACCTTGGACCAATACCATGGATCAAAATACCTTGGACCAAATACCTCAGACCAAAAACTTAGTTTTCCAACATATACATGCTTTTCCTTCTGTGAAAGTGCATGTGTACGTATACGCTACTTGTGCTTAGTGAAGCTTCATGTATAAGCAGCTTGGGCAAGGTGAACCTGCATATACCTCTCTTTCTTCATTCTTTGTAGTTTGATCTATAATTCTTTGTTGTTGACATGATGCACTGTGATCTTTCATTTGACTGAGTTGCCATCAAGGATAACACCCATATCATAATTCCAACACATCCTTGGTAAAGGATTAGGAAAACCAGGAATTCATGTAAAATCTAAACCTGCATACCTTGAAATAATAGTAGTAGCGTCTGAATTCTTCATTGGCATAGTAAAATAACCATTGAATCATTTGAGCTATGGATCATTCTGATAGTGGAGTCACCATGGAAGCTTCTAGCTTTAGATTCTTGAAAATAAAGTCGCTAGAGAAAACACCTTGCATCTAAACTAATATACAAATCTTTGTTTTCCCTCAGAGATCTAATCATAAACAATAAAATTGTTTGGGGAAATAATAAGCTTTTAGTTCCCCGACAATGGAGCAAAAATGTTATCACTCAGAAATTTCCCTAGCTGTGGGAGGAAATAACTAAGGTAACCTCAAAACCTCTTTTAGGTCGAAGTTTTCCCTTCAAGCTGAAGAGGGATCTCTCCATAAAACTCAACTACCCTATGGTCACTATAGTACAAGTTTTTGTGCAATTGATTTCAAGTGGTTGGATTTAGATCTATGGATGAATTGGTTGGGTGTTCTTCAAAACCATTGTGCATGGGGTCTATCTATGAAACAAATGAGATCACAAATCCAATGAGAAGGTTGTTTAAAGCATGAAAGTTACAAGTCCTTTGACTATTTGGAAAATGACTGAAAAATTCTTTGCTTATTTACTAGGGATTTCCAAATGATGTTGACAATACTACTATCAAGAAATTTTTCTTGTTTATTACAATTTGAAATACTAACACTACAACTGTCAGCATTTTCCAATAAATATTTTAAAAATGTGAAAATTTTATTGTGATAACAAAACCATTCAGGAAGTGGGGGTTCGATTTCATAGGGGAAATGAACCCATCTTCTAGTGGAAAGCACAAGTGGATTATGATAGCCACTGATTATTATACCAAGTGGGTGGAAGTTGTTCCAACCAAAAATGCAACAAACTTAGTGGCGATCAAGTTCCTCGAAGAAAATATATTTGCAAGATTCGGTTTTCCCAAAAATTTGGTGACAAAATTTTTTAAGGTATTTAAATATGCAAAGTTGATTAAGTTTTTCCAAAAATATAATGTAATTCTTTTTCCTTCTACAATCTATTATCCTCAAGGGAATGGGTTGATTTTTTTTCAAATAAAACTCTATTTAGAATTTTGAAGAAGATATTGCATAAAATAAAAAATTTAGGATTCCTAGCTTAAGTTTTCCTTATGGGAAAAAAGTGACAACCAAAAGGTGTACTGGAAAGTCACCTTTTGAACTGGTTTATGGAATGGAAGCTCTATTTCCCATCCAATTAGCTAAGCCAATAGCTTCATTGGTTCAGGATACTGAAGAAGAACCCAATGCATTAACTAGGAGAATAATCCAACTATTGGAATTGAATCAGAGCATGGAACAAGGGACTAAAAATATGATTAGTTACCAAGAAAAGATGAAAATTGTTTTTGATATGAAGGCCAATGATAGACTCTTTCAACCTGGATACCTTGTTTTGACGTGGGAACAGAAAGGAGGATAAAGGTAAACATGGCAATTTTGACCCCTTATGGTTTGGATCTTTCAAAGTAGAAAAGTTTGAGGGAACAACCCCTTCATTCTCAAAAATCTTGGTGGAGAATTACTACAGTTTCCTCGTAATGGGTAGTTTCTAAAACATTACTTCCATCATTGTAAAATATTTATTTTTTTCTCATTATAAATATTGGTGTGCTCACTATACGTATCTAGTGTGCTAACTCATTGAAATGTCTCAGCTACAATATGACTTCATGCCCTGTTGGGTGTGGAGCCTGATTATCTTTTGTATTCAAAGGTATCACTGCATTGGACCCCAGCTTGTAATGGGGCAGAACTGCCGCCCATAAACTATTCGCTACAGGGGGGTCTGGGGGGGAAGCTGCAACCTTTGGGAGCCCCCCCTAGCGGGGGGAATTGGGGGTAGTTCCGTCGAAGCTAAGAATAGATGCAAAATTGCCTTGTAAAATGCTATAATTTCATAGTCAATCTGGGTCATTCATTAGGCAGAGATCTGATGGTATAAGTTATGTTTAATTTAGGGTTTTTTCCCTAGAAGGCAACCCCTCACTATATATGAGGGAATTGTATTGCATCTACGTATATTTGTATTTTGGGTGAGGAAGAGAGAGGAGATTGAGAGCGAAGGGGAATTACAACAGATCCATTGTAGGTTGTATCTCTTTAATTTGTTGTATAATATAAAAATAATGTCTGGTTGTTTCTCCGTGGACGTAGCCCAAACTGGGTGAACCATGTATATCTGTGTCTTTCTTGTTTTACGTGTTTTTATGTGTTTATATTTCTGCAATAGTTTATGTGTTCCATTTCTTTGTAATATATAATTCTCTAACAACTAGTATCAGAGCCGAAGGTCTATTTGGTTGATAAACTCGCAGGAGAGAACAGTTCTTGGTTCGAGTGGGAGAAATGGCAGATGATGGTAGGTTTAGGGTCGAAAAATTTAATGGCCAAAACTACTAGCTGTAGAAGATGCATATCAAATATTATTTGTACCAGAGAGATCTGTACCAACCATTGAGTGGAAAGACAAAGAAGCTGACGAGTATGACAAACATAGAATGAGATATTCTCGACAGAAAAACACTTGGAACAATATGGTTGTGCCTAGTGGCATCGATAGTTTTTTATATTTTAGAGGAAACAAAAACAAAGGGTTTAATTTCAACATTGGCCAAACAATATGAAAAACCCTCGGCCTAAAATAAGGTATTTCTTATGAAGCGTTTATTTAATATGAAGATGTCAGAACGTGGATCTATTGCTGATAATTTAAATGAGTTTAATACAGTTACCAGTCAGTTAAGTTTTGTAGGGGTAACTTTTGATGATGAAGTTAGGGCTCTATTATTTCTGTGATCATTGCTAGAAATTTGGAATGGTTTAGTTATGGCCATTAGTAATTCTGTCTTTGGATCTAGTACTTTAAAGTTTGATGATGTTGTCGGTGTAATCCTTAGCGAGGAAATGCGACAGAAAAGCTCCGGTGAGACATGAGGTAGTGCTTTGACTGCAGAGACTAGGGGAAGAAAAACAGAAAGAGGAAAGAGCCCTAGATATTGCAGTAAGTCAAGAAAAGGTAGATCCAAGTCCAGATCAGGTATAATGTGCTAGAAATGCAGGAAAAAAGGACACATGAAGAAAAACTGCAAGTCTCGAAAGGGAAAAGAAGGAGATGCACAATAAGAAACTAATCATGAAGTGAATGTAACAGGTGATGTGTTGCAAGATGTTTTTATTCTTTCATTAGAAAATATTATTGATACTTGGGTGGTAGATTCAGGGGGCTCATTCCATGCCACACCTGATAGGAAACATTTTTATGATTATGTTCAAGGAGATTTTGGACAGGTTCGATTGGGTGATGATAAACCTTGTAAAATCATTGGAATGGGTACAATTTTCATAAGAAAACAAAATGGAAATCAATGGCTATTGAAGGAGGTAAGGCATGTTCCAAATCTGAAGAAAAATCTAATTTGAACAGGGCAGTCGGGAGGTGAAGGTTGTGTAACTACTTTCAGAGATAAAACTTGGAAGGTCACTAAAGGATCCCTGGTAATAACAAAAGGAGGAAAGGTTGGTACATTGCATTTATGCAATGGTATTTCTAATTTTGTTAATTCTTTAACCTCTACAGGAGAAGATATGACATTGTGGCATCATAGGCTCAGGAACATGAGTGATAAAGGGATGCAAATTCACTCAAGAAATTTGTTGCTAGATTTGAAGAATGTTGATTTAAAATTCTGTGAGAATTGTGTTTATGGAAAACAGAAGAGAGTCAGATTCCTTATAGTTGGGAAAGAAAAGAAGAGCAAAAAATTAGAGCTTGTGCCTATAGATGCATGCTGACCTCCTCAAGAATCATCTCTTGGTGGCTCTCATCATTATGTTACTTTTATTAATGATGCAACCTAAAAAACCCTGGATTTATTGTATTCAAAATAAATCTGATGTATTTGTTACTTTCAAGAAATGGAAAGCTTTGGTTGAAAATGAAACAGGAAAAAGGTTGAAGTGTCTCAAATTAGACAATGGAGGTGAATATTGAAACAAAGAATTTGATAGGTACTATTCATAGAGTGGAATTCATAGAGAGAAGAAAGTTCCAAGAACACCAAAAGAAAATGGTGTGTCAGAAAGGATGAATAGGACAATCATGGAGCATGTAAGGTGCATGAGATTACATGCAGGATTGCCTTTAAAATTTTGGGTAGATGCTATAGATATTGTTGTTTATCTAATAAATAGAGGGCATTCAAATTCCTTGGATGGTGGTATTCCAGAGGAGGCTTGGACAGGTAAAAAGGTAAACTACTCTTTTTTAAAGACTTTTAGTTGTGAAGCCTTTGTCCACATTAACAAAGAAAATAGAACAAAGCTTGAGGCAAAATCAAAGAAATGTACCTTTATTGGATATGGTGTTAATGATTTTGATTATTGCTTTTATGATTATGAAAAACACAAAATCATTAGGAGCAGAGATGTCATATTCAATGAAAAGGTTTTGTATAAGGATCAGCTGCAGGAAAAGAAATAGGAAAAAGAAAACAGGGAATACATAGTGCTTGACGAGATCACAGGAAAAGTGATGGTGCCTGAAAATCATAATGATCAATAGCCAGAACAACAACCACAACAACAAAAAGCACCTCAAACACCTAAAAGTGGTGTTAGAAGATCTACTAGGATAAGTAGACCCCTTGAACGATACTCTCCTTCATTATATTATGTATTGTTGACTGATTCTGGTGAACCAAAATGTTATGAAGAAGTAGTACAAGTAGAAACCAGGAAGAAGTGGGAGCAAGCCATGAAAGAAGAGATGTACTCCTTAGCACATAACCAGACTTGGGACTTATTCAAGTTCCCTATAGGTAAAACAACATTGCAGAATAAATGGGTTTACAAGTTGAAGGAAGAAGATGGATGTAGAAAAAGGTATAAAGCTAGACTTGTGGTGAAAGGGGTTGCACAGAAAAATGCTATAGACTTTGATGATATATTTTCTTCTATTGTTAAAATGACTTCAATCAGAATTATTTTAAGTCTAGTCACAGCTGCATATTTTCATCTTGATCAGTTAGATGTAAAGACAACCTTTCTCCATGGGGATTTGGAGGAAGAGATATATATGTAGCAGCCACAAGGATATGAGGTAAAATTTGATAGGTTTATGTCTGAACAAGTTTATAATAGATGTCGCTCTGATCATTGTGTTTATCTCAAAAGGAAAAATGATGGCAGCTATATTATATTGTTATTGTATGTAGATGATGTTAGTTCCAGTCTTCGCAGCCTATCACCAGTGATCAACATGAGCTCTTACTATGTTTGGTTTTGTTAGATGTTTTTCACATGATGTTCAGCACAAAACATGTCACAAGTGTGTCCATCATAAGAAGCTCATAGAAATATTTCTAATGGTATATCACACTCCCGTAACCGGTTCCTGGATTAGAAGAAATGAATGAGTGATTCTTGGTTATGCATGTTTTGAGGGCAGTTGCTGCACAAAATGACAAGTTTAGTACAAAATCAGTTTCTGAAATAATGGCAAGGAATTTTTCAAAAGTGAAAGAGATTTTTTTTCATCACATACTAAGTAACAAACACCTCCTTCAGTTTATGCACAAGTGCTACTATGTGGGAGATATACAGTGATATTTGGAGCCTACATTAAAACAAAGCAAATTTTTCATTTTTTTAACTGTTTTAGCCATTTTAGTGCGGGGCTAGTTTACAACAGATGGAAAGTAATTTTTCAAAACCCAAGGAGGTTTTTGTTAAGAACGAGCCATATAACAAAAATTTCTATCAGTTTATTCACGGGTGTCATGGATTGGGATATGTGACTAGATCTTTACAACTCATTTTCACAGATTTAAATTTTTAATGATTTTCTGTTTTAGAGATGCTTTTGTGGAATATATTGCAAGCTACTGGAAATGAATTTCCCAAATTTGAGAGAGGTGTTTCTCCATAATGACCTTATCTACAAAAACCGCTTTCACTTTTGTAACAGGTGCTATGGTTTAGGAGATACCAGTTCATCTTCAACACCTATTTTTAGAAATTCGGCCCAATTTTAATGTAACTAATTCTATTTTGAAGAAAATGATTGAGCTCAATCCCTTAGTAAATGGATGAGAAAATCTATATATTTTATGAATTTCATAGTATAGGTGTTGGATTTTTGTAGAAGGTTGGACTCTTGAGAAAGCCTTGAGCTTCATTATACACTCACATAAGTATTTTGGCTAAGGAATTAAGACTAGGATTTGCAGCATTCTTTGGGATCCCTGTGGCATTTGTTTTGGTACAGTGCTTTCTTATGTATTTGTGAATTTATTCATGTATTATATGTATTATTTCTCTTTATTTCTTCTCAGCTAAACAAGCAAGAGCGTAAGTAGAAAACATTGAGAAGTGGAGTGCTCTACTTGAAGTTTGCTTTAGTCTTTTAATGTTTTCCACTGTTTGGAGAGGATCCATGGCTTCCCTTGCCCTTTTCAACTCCTCCTCAGTCTGATCCATCCATCTCACTTGATTCATAGTTCCAAATACAGTTGCCTACCTTGCCCCATCGAAATCCCTGCAAGACTGTGCCTCATTCCCTACACCCAAAATCTGCCTTTCCCTTAGAGCCCACAAAAACACCATTTTATCAAACAAACTCCTTTACATCTATACCTAGCCTAAGATTAGTAGCTATATCAGTCATCTCAAGCCCTTAGTGATTATAATTTGCTGATATCGACCCGAAGAGAGGCCTCTCCTAACCTGGTAGGGCTAGCTACTAGGCTGAGCGTGGTTTGATGTGGACCTAGAATCTTACCTTTTCAGCCTGAGGTAAATCTAGGCTCTAACATAGTGGTGACCATACTGGGGATGAAAATTTTATTTGTTTGTTAGTATTATTAATTTTATAAGCTACAGATGGAGTCTAAAGATTAGCCAGGTAGCGTTCGAAATGCTTTTACTTTGCGTTAGCACAAGTAGATAAAAGCTACTTCAGTCAATCTCCAGTCTAGTATTATATTTGGAAAGTCTAACTTACAAATTACCCCAGTACATGTATCAAGTTAGATTTGATTTTTGATGGTGGACAATAGTTAGATACATATGAAGGTTGAAACATTCACCTGGCGACTCCAACTCAATCTAGAGATTCCACCGTGCACTGATCCGTTCATGCACTAAAATACAATGGTAGGGTATGTGGCAGACCCTATGTTTTGTGAAGCTTTAAAAGAAGTTAGAGATTAATTAGTGGATATTGAAAGTGATGAAGAATTTTTCATTGTTGTGCTTAAATGTTTGAGATCTCCGAAGTTTCCTCTTAAAGCTAAAACTGATTTCTTTGAGTTAGTTTTTGAAAAATTTGAGAAGGAGATTCAGTATTTAAATGATCAGATCCAATCATATGAATTCTGAGATCCCAAAAAGTTCTTGGAACCTCTCCCTCCTTCAAAACAAGAAAAAATAGAGCTACCTGTGGATATTTGCATTAAGAATTTACAGTTGGAGTTCAATATTGAGGAGTTAGGGTAGCAAACAGTGTCTGGTTTCTTTGATCCTATTGCAACATACATGGAATTATTTATTTATTATTTATTATTTATTTATTATTTATTTTTAATTTATTTTTATTTATTTTTTCAGTTTAAATGATAGATCAAATTGTCTTTTACTTAAGCAGACTCATTATGTGCATATATGGCTATCAACATTTACATTTGTGTCCTGGTTGAAGAATTTTCATGTGGCATCCTTGTCACAGTTACTTGATTGGTTGATATGGCATTACAAATTTACTTGATCTATCAATTTTGCAGCAAAGTGGGTTAGATTTGTACATAAAAAGTTGCTCAAGACAGCATTTCAGTTTTTGGTATTTGTTTATGTACAAATTGCAGTATGTATATATTTTTGGATTGGTATGAGTTGTTTTGGGTTTGCAGTTGTTTGACCATCCATGCCCAATGGAAGAGGCATTGTCTACTTTCCAGAGATCTATAGTTCTTGGATCCTCCAAGGTCCTACCATTCCCATTGGAGCCGATGTTAGTTCCTGTCTTCGCAACCTGTCACCAGTGATCAACATGAGCTCTTACTATGTCTGGCTTTGTTAGATGTTTTGCACATGATATTCAACACAAAACATGTCACAAGTGTGTCCATTAGAAGAAGCTCAGAAAAATATTTCCAACGGTATATCACACTCTCGTAACCATTTCCTGGATTAGAAGAAATGAATGAGTGATTCTTGGTTATGCATGTTTTGAGGTCAGTCGCTGCACAAAATGAAAAGTTTAGTACAAAATCAGTTTCTGAAATAATGATAAGGAATTTTTCGAAAGTGAAAGACATTTCTGTTAATCACATACTGAATAACAAACACCTCCTTCATTTTATGCACAGGTGCTACTATGTGGGAGATATATAGTGATATTTGGAGCCTACATTAAAACAAAGCAAAGTTTTCATATATTTTACTGTTTTAGTCATTTTAGTACAGGGCCATTTTACAATATATGGAAAGTAGATTTTCAAAACCCAAGGAGGGTTTTGTTAGGCACGAGCCGTATAACAACAACCTCTTTCAATTTATTCACAGGTGTCATGGATTGGGATATGTGACTAGATTTTTACAGCTCTTTTTCACAGATTTAAATTTTTAATGATTTTCTGTTTTAGAGATGATTTTGTGGAACAGATTGCGAGCTACTGGAAACGAATTTCCAAAATTTGAGAGATTTTTTTCTCCAGCATGACCTTATCTACAGAAACCTCTTTCATTTTTGTAACAGGTGCTATATTTTAGGAGATACGAGTTCATCTTCAACACCTATTTTTAGAAATTCGACCCAAGTTTAATGTAACTAATTCTATTTTGAAGAAAATGGTTGAGCTCAATCCCTCAGTACAACGCTGAGAAAATGTATATATTTTATGAATCTAATAGTGTAGGGGTTGGATTTTGGTAGAAGGTTGGACTCTTTAGAAAGCCTTGAGCTTCATTGTAAACTCACATTAGTATTTTGGCTAAGGAATTGAGACCAGGATTTGCAGCATTCTTTGGGACCCTTGCGGAATTTGTTTTGGTACAGTGATTTCTTATGTCTTTGTGAATTTATTCATGTATTATATGTATCATTTCTCTTTATTGTTTCTCATCTAAACAAACAAGAGTTCGGTACACCCTAAATATGCCATTGCTATTAAGGGCGAAGTCGAAAAGCTTCTCAAAGCTAGATTCATTTATCCCATTCCCCTTATAGACTGGGTGTCCAATATCATCCCAGTGAATAGAAAACATGGCACAATCCGTGTTTGCATGGATTATCAAGATCTTAATCGTGCATGTCCTAAAGACAACTATCCTACTCCCTTCATTGATCAAATCATTGATGAATGTGTTGACCAAGAGAAGACAACATTTATCTACCCATGGGGTATGTTCGCATAGAAAAATCTCCCTTTCAGCATAAAAAACTTTGGGGTCACATTTCAGAAGGCAATGTACTATGCATTTCATGATATTCACAACATTGTCCAATGTTACTTGGATGAACTTCTAGACCATTATCGTAAGAGATAAGATCAACCAAACCACCTTCGGTAGATTTTTCTACACTGCAGGAACTATAACATCCAGTTAAATCCACACAAATATGTTTTCTACGTAGAATCAGGATGCCTCCTTGGCTTCATCATTTCCAAAGGCAGGATTTTCTTGAATTCTCTAAAAATCGAGGCCATTGTAAGCTTACCCCCTCTGTCTTCACTATACCAACTCCAGAGCCTCTAGGGAAAGGCTATTTTTCTTCATCGTTTTATACCCAACTACGCCGGGCTAGTTATAGGATTTACCTAGTTACTCAAACAAGGAACACCCTTTGCATGGGATGAGACAACCCAAAAATATTTCAATGATCTTAAGGTTGTCCTCATAAATGCTCCTCTGTTGCATCCACCAAACTGTTATTGAGATTACTTCCTTTACCTATTCGCAACGCCTAGCACCATAGCGATGTTGTTGGTTCAAGATGATGATGAAGGTGCTAAACAAATGATATACTACCTGAGTCGGAATCTCTTCGACACTAAAATGTGTTATGCACATGCCTAGAAGTTGGCTTTGGCTGCCATCTAGGCCGCTCAAGGTTTTTGACATTATATTCTCTTACGAACGACTATAGTGATTTATGAATGCAACCCTATGACGTACATCCTGACTCGTCAGTTTCTGGGGGGAAGTATTCTAAATGGATCGTTATCCTACAAGAATTCAATTTGGTCTTCACTATGGCCAAATCTAAGAAGTCACTTATTTTCGTGGAATTGATCTGTTCCCTTCCCTCCAAAGTTGTCCCTACTAGTGCAGATGAACAACTCCGAGATGAGACCCTTTTCCTGATTAGCACCCTTGATCCATGGTACAGTGATATCATCATGTATCTCCAAACCTCCATGTTTCAGTCTGCATTGACCAAAGATGATTGTCAAAGGATTCAACATCATTGTCAAACCTACCACATTATTGGTGATACTTTATACCGTGTCGGTGTCGATTATGTTGTTCATCGATGCCTCACGATTAAGGAAGCTGAAAGAGTTCTCAATGATTTCCACTTCGGGGCATGTGGTGGTCCTATGTCTAGTTATGCTACAACTCAGAAAATCCTTCGTGCTGGTTATTTCTAACTGTCCAGCTTCAAAGACTGCATTCTTGTTGTCCACAAGTGTCACAAATACCAAATCTACCAACACAAGATGTGCGCCCCACCCTCTCACCCACACCTTGTCATTACTGTTGGTCCCTTTGCCAAATGGGGCATCGATTATATGACTTGTAACCCTCATATGGTCGGGGGGCATGGATACATTATTGTTGCTATGGATTACTTCACCGAATGGGCCGAAGTGATGCCTACATATTCGACAGATGGTAAGACGATGGCTCAATTCCTTTTTAATCATGTTATTTCCAAGTTCAACGTACCCCAAGCCATTGTCATAGATCATGGCTCCCATTTCAGAGATTACATGATGGGAGAACTAATGTCTACATTGGGCTTGCGCCACGATGGCTTGATCCCATATTACCCTCAGGGAAATGGCCAAGTTAAAGCCGTGAACAAAGTTTTGGTCACCATGCTATGCACAAGTAAAATTTGCATCTCATGCTATTTTCAACTCTATGGGCCTATCGAACTTCAACCAAAGATGCCACTAGTTTCACACCATTCCAGCTGGTCTATGGTCTGGAATAAAAATTGCCGATCAAATGTGAGATTCCTTCACTTAAGTTAGTTGTTGAAATCCTCCTTGAAACATCACTTGAAGAGGAACGCCTCTTATATTTAGAATGACTGGATGTGACTCACTGTCTCGCTTCCTTGGTCATCGAAGCACAAAAGAAATGGTTCAAATCCCATTTCGACCAATTGGTCTCCCCTCGCACTTTCTTTGAGGGTGATTTGGTCCTGCTATATGACCAAGATAATGATAAGCTGAGGGCAGGCAAGTTCAAACCTATGTGGCACGGGCCATATATTGTAAAGCGTGTTTTACAGAAAGGAGCCTATGAACTTATTGATTATGAAGGAAATCCTCTTGATAAGCCTCGAAACAAGCTTTACCTCAGAAAGTACTATGTTTAGGTCATCTTGCATGGTTACTTATGTAAATTAGTGTGTGATTCATTTCTGTACAATGTGGTTTTGTGTGAATGTTTTCAAACAACCCTCATGTTTACTATGCTTTTCATGCTTTGTAATGTCTATATCTCCTCACGTCAGTTTCACCGATGGTGCTTGCCGAAGTACCCAGAACCGATCATCCATGACATGGGCTATCTGCAACCTTAATGGTGATTTGATCGACCTTCAAGGTATCTGCCTAGGTCATAAAACCAACAAAATTTCTGAATACAGTGCAGTCACCAAATTGTTATAAGAAGCCATCACTTTGGGAATAAGAGAATTTGCCATCAACCTAGATTCACAGCTTGTAGTCCTTCAACTCAATGGGAAATATTCTGTAAGGAACCCTCAATTGTTACGAATGTATCTCCATATTCGTCTGTTGGAAAGACATTTTGATTATATAACATATCATCATATTCCTAGATGCATGAATACATTAACAGATGCATTAGCTAATTAGCTAATTACGTGTTGGATAAACATTTGCGAAACATGTAAAAGATAAGAGAAATAATGTGTACCATAATAGATGGGAAAATATAAGATATATACATATGTGAGAATGTTTGATATGTCAAAACCCCAAAAAATAATATGTATGTCCATAATAACATTGGCGGCTTGCAAGCCTCACACATCTGTGGCACACAGGCCTCAAAAAATATGTAAGTACTAGATCTAGAAACTACTCAGCATGGTGGTCATGATAGCACGATACAACTCGTACTATGTAACTTAGCAATTAGTGGATCTAATCTAAGAGTCCCACTTTTTTCCTCTGTTACCGTCGAGGCATGTCTCCTATCTGATCATATTCAGGGATACCATGAGTCAACCCCTCGAGGTTCCTCGCAATCGCCTCCTTATTATCGCTCACTTCCTAATAAGGGGTAGCAACATCAATAAGATGAGGATAGCGCCTGGCTATTGGGGACATCCTGGCTAGCTGCTCTAGTCCAACATCTGCATACATAAGAGAAATGTTATAAGCATTCATATACTAAAACAGATTAAAAAACATCAAAAAAAAAAATTGGTTCAGTTTTTACCTTCGTCATCAAAGTCCTCCCCATCTAGGAAGGGCATATCTGGGTCTCCATAGAAATCAGTGATGCTATACAACCAGTCCTCCATGATGATTTTCTGTCATCATAGCCATGAAAGGAATGTTGGTCAATAGGACATTTGTTGACCCCCAGTGATCCTGCGCATCAAATGACTCCAGCGGGACATCCATGGATTGTGTGGCGCAAGGGGATCAACCTCAGTCAGTTGATACTAGAACAATGGCACTCATTTTAGGAAAAAGGTCACAAGTACTGATTTGAAGCCAAATTTCTTCAAATTTCCTACCTTTTCCTTGGACAACTAGTGCTTGATATTCATCTTCATAGCCTCTACCCAGTTGAAGATCGTAGGAGCTATGCAATCAATAACGTAAAGGAACTTCAAATTATTAGAATAAAGTTCCACTTGGGACCCCGCCACTTTGTTGATGGTTAATAGAAGCACCCTCAGTGTCAAATCCTACACACTAGAAATTTCGATCTTCCCACTTTTGGATTTCAAGGCCTTAGAACAATGCGCGACAAGCATGGAAGATATGCTCACCCCGACCCGACGTGACCCATACAAATTCACTGGCTCACCTTGGCGAGATAGCCTAGTGATGAAGTAGATGTCTAAAGTTGTAAACTCTAGCTCCTAGTCCCCAATGACAGAAATCTCATGATTGATGTCCCAAAGGCTTATCAAATATTAAAGAAATTTAGGTTGGGTCCGCATCCTTGGTGTAAGGAAAAACTTGAGGAGCTTGCAAGCCCTCAAAGCCTCCAAACAATTTGGATCATTCATTGCCTAGGTGTCCACATCTTCGTGTTCTCTTTCCTTCCAATCCACCATTTTTGGTGATTTCTCTCCTGCAAAAGCCATTTATTTGAGTCAATCATCAATTTTGGCACATAAAAATTAAATTTTAACGGTCAGTTCTAGAGAAAAATTATTTTTTCCCTATCCATAGTGCTAGCATGCCTATTTTAGAAACATTCACATCGGTTGGTGTGAACGGTCATGCAAATAACCCTTCGCTGGCGTGATCTCGTGCTCAAAAATCGCGTCGAACAAGGGCGAATTTTTTTCTCAAAAACCTCACTAAAAATCCAAAAAAATTGTTAAAATCATAAATAAACAGCATGAAATTGGAGCTCAGGGCTTTGGTTGTTACCTGGAACTGATGGCGCGTCGATTGACCTCCTAGATCTCCCACAATTTGCTCCGAAAAATCTAGGGCAAAAGTGGGTAAAAGTCTTCACTACAAAGGTAAAATGGTAAATGCTAAAAATATATTTACTTTTCTTCTTTTATTCATTTTTTCATGAAAATATCAGGTTTTGTATAAATTTTTGACCTATTTTGCCTCAAGGACTCGATAATACACTTTGCGTTGCTTGTGCGACAGGTGATGGATATTTGACGATGACGATGAGTCATATTTCAGCTCTTTTCTTGACTTGTTAAACCCATATGAAAATATCACTGAGTATTTTTCCCTTTTTGACTCGTTAAAGAGAATACAAATGGGGGGTTTGCTTTTTCCTCTTTTCTGACCCTTTAAAAACTAAAATATGGTCGAGCCCTTGTCATTTCAAACTCGTTAATGGATGTGAAACATCATGCACACAGTATAAGTTTACCCCTTTTTAAGGCTGGGAGGAACTATTTACGAAAAAGGTACTCCTTGAATGAAATGGTCAAGTAGTTCTCTCAAGTATTGTTTCCTACCTTTCTGGTCTCGAGAGACACAAATGTACTAAAAGGGCCATGTGGAGTTTTCTTTTACGTGTCTTTTTCAAACTCTCTAAACATGAAAAAGGCTTCAAGTTACAACTTTTTCAGACTCATTAAACTATTAAACAACATCGGATTCGTCACCATGACAAACATGAGCTTGTCCTTCCTAGGGCTCGTTAAACATACTAGGTCAGATTCATTCGAAGGATGAACTTACAGTGGAAGCACATGCTATCCCCTTCAAGCTTGCAATTAAAAAATAATTGGGATACTCACCAGAAAGGGTGGGGGAAAAATTTGGAAATCTATCGAGTCGTGTCAGTAGCTCACTCTTGAACATGACACTCTTTGCTTCGTATCGAGTTGGGATATCCTCCTTTACATCGTTAACCTTCGTAGTTTTGGGCCGTTCATTTTTTCCTTCCATCTGATCTTTGCTATGTCACTATGACCACTAATCCTATGGATCCAAAATCTGCCAAACTTCCAGTTGTGTCGCCGGTATGTTTAAGAGTTGTCCTTCTATAGTTACATTTACCTCTATTTCTCTGTATCATCCAAAATCATTTTGCATCCTCTCATCTCACTTTGGTGATGTGGGATTCATTATGGCCTTCTTTTGACACTACCATTTTCCATCGACCTCAACTCATTATCTGGGAAGTTGATCGAGAAACTCCCTTCTAGTACCTTAGAGCTTGCATGCCTCAATGGCAAGTCCTTCGCACTTGATGACAATTTCACGTCATTGGCTTTCGATTGAGTGATTTTACAGTTTTTGACTTCAGTTCCTATATTCACATTCTATGAATTGTGCTGATAATACCTTGAGGGCCATTTTCATTATTGGTGGTTTCTCTCATGCTTGTTAACAGTTCAGATGATTGACTGGTAATCAAGCTACTTTCTAGCAAGTTCAATGTTAACACATCTATTCGCATGCTAGGATCTATACTTTGATTGGGTCATGTTGGAGTGCAAGACCCTAGACTCAGATCATGAAAGCCCAGGTTGCGATGTGGTGTGACATGGTCATGATGATATGCATGTCTCTATTAGATGGTTGACTACAACCAAACTATGAGTTATCATATGTGATCATTATCATTATTGGATGGTTGCGACCATACCTTGGTTTCGTTATGATCCCCTTTGACGAATGGTTGCGCCCATACCTAGATCCATTTATATGATCATTCTCTGGATGGCTACGTCCATGCCATGATTCACGTATCATTTGATAGATATCTCAGTTTATGTATATGTATATGTACTTTCTTGTAGGTTTTCCAACAGCAAATCGGTTCCCCACACTAATTTACCAAGCATTTCATCCCTCACTCTGGTTCGGCCTTCAGGCTTTATGGGGCATCTATTACACAACATTTTGTCACTGTCCCTATACTCCCCATTCCTTGATCTTGGAGGACCTCTACAGCAATACACGCATGATTTTCCTTCATGGAGAAACCCCCATCATATCCCTCTTCATGAGCATATCATTTCCCTTTTGCACCATTTTTGCTGAAACTTCTATTTTGCCCAAGTTACAAGACCGACGCTAATTACATTTGTCTTCCCCACACTAATCGGTGAGATTGAGCTGTGTTCCAATTGCATCGTTCCTGTTATGGAAAGTTTTTTTTAAATTAGAGCTGAAGCTTCCATCTCTAGAAGCTCTGTAACATAAGTCTGGTAAATGGTTTGGCGCGATGGGGTCAAGGATGATAGTTTGGGCTCCTTTCCCCTATAATGGTGGAACTATGTTAAGGGATAAGTCCTTCTCCCATGAGAAGAGCATCCATCTCCTATCCATCTTTCCTATATAAACCTCCCTTCTTCCCAAGCACAAACTAGTGACTAGTGTGAAAATCAGAATTAGATAAGCAAGCTATTACTAGTTGTAGCCATCTAGTTGTGTGAGGGAGAAGTGTGTTGGTTTAGAGTAAAGTCTAATGGGAAGAGTCTTTAAACTATTATTGTTCAAAGCCATCATGAAGTGGTAGCAGAAGTGTGTGGGAACCTGGTCTTGTCAGAGGAAGATTGCGATTATCAAGCGATAAAAAGGGTCTTTTTAACTCCTAATTACCTTCACATTAATTGTCAACCCAGGGACGAATTTTTGTTTCAAGAGTGTACTCATTCTGAGGTGGCTATTTACTCAAGAGTAATGTTTTGCAGTATAGTGCTTAAAATCCAAAAGTAAATGAATGCTTGAAAGAAAATCTACTTACAACAAAATACCTTGAAGCCTAAATCATTCATTCAGAAAAATAAGCAATGTATCAGTCAAGGGTCCAGTAACAATAACTCATCCCTTTGGAAACTGATGTAACCAAAATTAATCAAGGAACAGATCATCAATCTAGGGACTAGACATCAAATGCCAATGCCCACTACAGTTTCAGATCGTTCTGCACACCAAAGGAATCAATAATGCAAATAACAGAAAACGGAACAACAATTAACAAATGGAACAACAAACCTGAAATGGAACAACAAACAAGAAACTGTAATAGCAACTAAGTCTAGCAAGTAGTAACACCTTAGTTTTATAATATCAAATGAACTAATCGTGACCTATAGGAATCAAATGGCAATCCTTCACTCTTAAGGACGGATTGAACAACACACCTAAAATGGAATAACATTGATTAAGGATGAGTTATAGAACAGTGCTTGAAAACCATATATACACACGACACACCTTAATGGTAATCTGATCTTGGTAATCCACTTATCAATCTTAGTTATAAAGAATACGATTGTATTTTATAATGGAATAGCAACATCAATAGATCTAACAATCGCAAGGAAATATAATCTCCAAGATGGATTCAGTAATACCAATTAATAAATGTTACAACACGGATACATTGTAATTGAACTACAATACATTTTGTAAGGATCAGCAACGTTATATCAATGATTGAAAGAATAGCAATGTGTTACCAAGCCAAGATGAATCAATATGACATTCCTGCCATTGAGAATGATATTACTTAGTTGAACATGAATCGAATATAACAGAACCGTGATGTAAAATAACAAAACATATCAGATTATCGAATCACGCTGATGAGCAAACCACACATAAACCAAAGAAGATAATATACAGCAGCAGCGTACTCCACCAGAGGTTGGGCCCTTAGCTGCCAGCGGATGCTGCTGGGTTACTTCAGATGAAAAGAATGAACAACAACTCCCAAATAAGGTATTAATTATTAAATTGTGAAATCATTACAACAGTTGAAGCTTTGAGAATTACAGCATGAAACAATCCTTTCTTCCTCCTATCCTATCATGAATTCTTAATTCTAAATCTCTAATTCTAAATCCTCAATTCTCCATTCTCTTAGCCATCCCCATCTCTGATCTATGTTTTCATTTAAATAGAGAGAGATCAGAGAGAAGTTACAATAGAGATAACTACAACATGATTTCTATTACAAAATTGGATTGTTTCCAACCAATTGATAAACAAGAAGATATATTTCCATCCATCTTTCAACAAGAGCAAGACGAATTTCGCTTTGCAGCTGAGATTTGGAGGATGGCTGCAACAACAAATATGAGAAAATTGTGCTCAAAGAACCCTGTGTTTCTCTCAGTACAAGCCGAATTTGGGCAAGCCATTCTTTCATAAAGTTAATGGGGTCTGTTTTGGACAAAACCCATGTTCCAGATTTTCTAGATTCATCTTCATTTGCTTAGAATCGCAACCGCCAAACTGTTACTTCTTATTCCAACGAATTTCTGAGTTGGCACTTTTAATAGTCAAATCTTCAATCTAGAAATTATCTTGGAGGTTAAAAATGGTGAATAATGTTACAACCAATTTATTGAAACTATCATTGATAAAATCATGCATAATCATCAATTTATTAGAAATAAAGGAAGATAAATAATATTCATCCATAAGAGCACAAATCATTTATAAAATGGATTTAAATGATAAATTATAACAAATGATATAATAGAGAAGAGTAAAGATGGATGAAATAAGTGTTACAAAGTGGTCGTATTCATGGCCCAACAGTGACGTCAAGACGAATGGTTGTAATCTCTCTTTGATATTAATATATGCAACTATCGATTGACTTCCTACATGCTTTGTAATATTACATATTCATGTCTTGATGCTTCTTGACTCATTAAGTAGGTTGAATTCCAATTTTTCTATTATTATGTTTGTGTGTTGTTGTTGTTTACTTGTTTCAGGAGCTTGAAGAAGGAAGCAAGAGATTGCTAGAGTTAGCAAGCGAGGACATCATCAAGCAGGAGAAGCAACCAAGAGGTGGCCCTCTTCATTGATTCAATCTTAGGAAATCTTCCATAGAATGTATATGTTGTGGCTAGGCCCATTATTAAGCTAGAGGAATTCATTCATGTCTGCACTTGTAAGTTTACTTTGCCACACTGGTAGCGTGGGAGCTGCCTGAAGATAGTCAAGTCCCCTTGGTCACGCTAGACCTACCAGAAGAATAAAAGTATGCTTCACTATGGGTGACCATGGATGCTCAATGCATCAAGGATAGAAAGATATTTTGGATCTTGATGGAAATGAATAAACAGATGGCTATCAATTGCAAGTTGTGATTGTCACCTACCATGTTTTCCAAATTGTAGGAGTACATTGAGCTCAAGGTAGACTTGCAGTGCATATCGATAAGGGCACGGAATGACCCTGAGCAGAAGTGGCATGACTTGCCTTACTTGGCTACTAATGATGCAATCGATGTAGTTCTTGATCGATGACCGACAGAGTGGAAAAATGCCTCAAACTCGGTGGCGGGATCGAGCAAGTGTGCCACACAGCACAAAAAGTAGGAGGCCGAGATCAAGATGGTGCAAATGGTTGAGAATCAGAGGAAGGAGGTTGATTCCAAGGCCCAGGTAGGCACGATGCCGTACAGTAGGTGGAAGAGCAGACAAGAAGGGTAGAGCACAACTCTAAAAAAGGTTTGAGGTCACCCTCGCCCAAAACAAAGGAAGAAACGGATGAGCAAATAGAGCACCATGGAGTGGACCCGTAGACGACATCATTCTGTATGAAGCATCCAAGAGAACATGAAAAAGCTAGGTCGTAGAAGAAATCCAAGGACAGTAAGACGTCATTGGACCAAATCATCCTAATAGAGGGATATTTGAATGATATTGAAGATACGGTGTGGGATGTCACCATGGAGGTACTACAACAATTCGAGTAGCAACAATAGCAAGTATTAGGGGCCATCCAAATGGGTTTGCGTGAGCTGCAGAACCGTGCATCACAAACTAGTGCGGCATCCACCAACCTCGCCATCGGTACCTCAAAAGCCATCGATACATTGCATGTAAAGGACTCTTGAGTGATAGTGTTGTTCGAAGGGAGAACTGACCATAGAAAACAAAGCTAACAAGCCCGCTGTCATCACCATTAAGGGAGTGGGGCTGAATTTGGTAGTGCTTCTCGGAGAGGCACTCCACTTATTGCAGGATTGGGTCATTGCAGAGATGAGGGTCTAGGAGCAGCATGCTTTGTAGGTGATTAGTGAACAAAACATCAAAAATGTGCAGGTGGCCCTACAACGAGACTCTACCATCACTACCATGAACAATGTAACTGACCGAAACAAGCGCATAGGTTAGTTTGCAAAGGAAGTATGCTGAATGGTCCTAGAGTTGGTCATTCCTGAGGAAGAATCAGTAGAGGTACACATTTGCAAACTTGTGACGAGGGTGCATGATGCTCACACAGAGTTGGCCAAAGTTTAGCTAGAGATGAACCTCTAGATTGCAGAGTTGCAGTTGAAGGTCCAGCCTTCAACTCTGCCGAAAGTAAAGGAGCAGTGTTCGACCGTTGTCACAGAGGCAATAGCAGAAGTAGGCAGTGCAGTAGTAGATTGCACAAGGATGTTTGAAAAATCATTTGAGGTGATGACTAATTTGCAAGAAGACCCTAATGTACAAGGGCTGGAGACAGAGGTGAAAGGAACAACATGCACTGTCACCCTCACACAGAGACTTGTGAAGCTGTAGGAGGCCAAAACACTGAAGGAATAGATAGATGCAGCTCAGCACAAAGAGGGAGTGCTACACGCACGCTTGAAGCCTTCATTGGATGAGGCCTATTCAGTGAAAGCCTCCATTGAAGGTAGGCTTGCTAATCTGCAAGTGAATGAGCAAAAGATTAAGGTTGATATTTTGGGACCAACGAGAAAACAATTGGTCGAAGAAGTGAAGCAGCAGGCTACACAGTGAACCGCTGAGGTGGCAGTCATACAGGTTGAACTGGAAGGTATTTTCACCAAGATCTCTGTGCTCACATAGTGACTCGAGGGAAAATCAACATGTTTGTGTTAGAGGCCTGTTGGGAAAGGATTCCCCCAAGAGTGTATTTGGGGCTAAAAGCCCATGTTTTGGGACAATTTTGTAATAAAGTTGTAAAGTATCCACATTTTGTGGTTGCGGAAATATCTACCCTTATTTTGTAAAAAGTCAAGTCGGCTGTAAATATCTACCCATGGTCTGCAAACCGTGGGATTGTATAAAAAGGAGCTCAGTAAGTAAGCTTTAAGTAGTTAGCAATTAAGAATGAGGAGTTAGTAGCAGAGCAGAGTGGAGAAGTCTAAGTGTTCTCGAGTCTTAGCGTAGGTAGAGGCTCTGCAGCTGAGTGCGAAGAGGCCTAGGGTAGAAGTCCGAAACTGAGTGCACGAACCCCTGCAACTATGTGCGCAGGGTTGATAGAGTCTGTATTAAACTGGAAATATCAATAAAGAGAAGTGTTTTGTAATTACTGTGTATTTAGTGTCTATTAATACATCTGATTATATTGCATAGAATCTAGGCTTATTTTATAATGTTTATTGGATGCACGAATCTATGTAATTATATCTATTATTTGAACGCAAGTAAAAATATGAGTTTATGCGACGATAACAGTAATTAATTGGTAGAATAAGTTAGACAATTCGGATAACTCGGGAATGTATACAATACATCTTCATAAAAGCACGAAATTACCTCAACCACTGGTTAGGGCTGCGTGAAGGTCAATCGTACACATTCGCAGAGGTATTGAAGCATGGAACAAAGGGTAGATCGATAAGAGCTAAGGCTTAGCGACCTGTGTGAAGGCAGGTGCAGGGGGTATAAACTAACATCACCACCATCTCAAGGTATGGAAACTTGGTTTCAGCATCCCCACATATTAGTTCGGGTGAGGCTTCGGTTTGTACTATGCAGGATGAGGCCGGAAGGGCCAGTAGTGTAGGGATTTGTTTTCCTGAATAACGTTGAACCTGGGTCAGGGCCCACAAAGCCAACATTCATCTATTCGTGAAAGGTGCATGTTTGTTAGTCCATCCATCCATCAGCACATCTTGTATGGTTTCTCATCTGTCCATTCGTGAACACATCTTTGCATGATCATCCGTTTGCGAGCACATCTCTTTGCATGCATTGTTTGTTTGTCTTTTAGTGAACCTATCCTTCTGCATGTGCTCTCTTTGTTCATCCCAATCGTCATTGTGCCATGTTTGTTTACGTACCTATACCTGCATTTACTCATGAAAAGATGACATCAAGTCCAAAAACCTCCTAGTTTACCATGATACCTGATCATTTCAGATGCACTTGACCGGGAGAGGTAACAAGCTTGCGAGGCGGGATGGAGGATTTGGGCACTACTAATGAAAACTGCGCAAGAGTCACTTGGTGATGAAGATGGGAAATCCTAGTTGAAAATGACCATATATGATGTTTGGCTCAATTGGAAGACAAAACGACACAATTTTTTAGAGGAGCGGGAAGGCAAGGCACACAAAATCTGCACATTGTCTGGAATGAGTAGGCAGCAGGGCTTGGTAGCAAGAACTATGCAATTTTTTGGAGGAACATGTCAGGCTATAGGGAGGATTGGCAGACAAAATTTTCACAAATTTTTGGAGGAACGGGTCAGGAGCTTGGCAGCCAAGACTGTGCAATTCTTGGAGGGAACTGGTAACTAGCTGTTGGGTCACGGGTAGTAGAAATTGCGCAATTCCTAGGTAGTCAGCTGTCGGGAGCTTGGCAATAGAAGCTGCACAATTCCTGGAGGGAACTAGAAGTCTGCTGATGGGAGATACTGGCGAGAAAAAATGCTCTGATGCTGGGACGTCTTCCTGTTGATCACCACTACACAATTTCTGAGTTGAGCAGACTGTTGGGCAGTAGAGGGCTTGCTCATGAAAACCGCATAATTTTTTGAGTGAGCAGTCAGTCGGCTGTCGTGAGGACTAGCTGGAAAAACTAAATTTTCTAAGGGAGACAAGGATGGGAACTGGGTGTTTGTCTGGCCTATTCGCATAATTTTCCTAGCCATTAGAGTGGGTAATGTCTGCAACCTCTAAATAATTTTCGAGGGGAATGAGTCCCGGGGTGGCTGCCAGGTCAAATCCTCCAGTTGACCAGCATGAAATATGATTGATTTGCATGTGGGAAACACATATTAAAATTACTTGTTAGGTGCTTCTACATTGTTCTAGGTGATAGTTGATCGAGTCGATAGCGGGGTGATGGTCTGACTGTCAGAGGGAAGTCCGGTCATCAGAACTTCAACAAAATGACTAAGTGTGTGAATGAGTGAAATATGCATATGTGATCTTGCAAACACACACCACATGACTCGATGACGAGATGACTCAAACCATCCAAAATCACATGTTCAACATGACTAACCCACAGTTCAAGCAACAAGTGTGACACTTGTGATTGATCGTTGATTGACCATGATGACACTTGTGCGACAATGAATGTGACTCTGTGTGTGAGTGCGACAAATGTTTTCATAGAGAACATAACATGTACACATGAAGCGAAGACCATGAGCATGACTAGAACATGGTCGCAAGCATGACTTTGACATCAACATGCAAAACTTGGATGAAATGAACAAGAAAGGCAGATGCAAAGACTCACACGAGTTCACGGAGTGAACCAAGTGTGTAGCCATTAAGTGAAAATCTCAAGGGAGGCTCTAAAATTGGGTGCATGCCAAAATTTTGGAGGGTTGTTGTAGTCGCTACAACACCTTATAACTTCCTTTGTTTTGTTTTAGCTTGCCTTCTCCTCCATGAAAGTCTATAGTACTTTTGTAGCAAATTTTCAGCTTAACTATGGGGAGTTGCTATGAAATTTGAAATATCTGAGTTTTTTATTTTTCATGGTTTCTTGTGCCTCCTTATTACTTCTAATATATTTTTCAACTATACATAAGGTTGGATTTACTGGTTAAACATAGTAAAGACAAAATTGAAAGCCTTACCATAGTCAAGGAGTAGCATCTATTTCAGCAATAATATTGAGATTTCTCTTTAATAGATCAACTTTGATCATTTCAATTTGAGTTTCTAATGCCTTGACTTGTCCCTGTAACTTTTTCCTCTATACTTGTAGCCACTTGTTCCTTTTGTACATGTGTTTCAACATTATATGAAAAGGCAAAGTCCTCTTCATCATCTTTTTGGGAGAATCTATCTTCTTCGACACCTCTCATTGCCACTCCTCAAACTCAACTTTGGAATTAATGACTTCTTATCTAGCCTCTCTCAATTGTTCTTGTAGAACCTCTATATCACATTTTTCTCATATAGGCTCATTTCCTTTCCTTTTCTTTGATGGTTATGTCTTTTGTAAAGGCACTTGTGACATCTTTTTAGTTTGCTGCATTGACCTTGTAATAGGTTTCCTTGTCCTAAAGTTGAAACCATGTTCTTCTCGTGAGAAGTCCAACTTTTTAACCCTCTTTCTCTTCTTTTTAGTTTTATTCTTGGTCACTTCTGTAGGCTACTCAATTGGTCTTTCTTCAATATCAATGGCCTCTAGGATGTTATTTAGCTTAACATTCCTTTTACTCTGTCTTCTAGTCATCCTCCTCTTGGTGTTTGTGGAAGCCTTTATGATCCAAAATGGATATTGGATAGACTTCTAAGTCTAAAGTGTTCCTCACAGAGGACAATGAAAGTACAGGGATACTCCTAGAAATAGTCCCATTGTAGAGATCTTTTCATTCTGAATCTACTACAACTTGAATGGGCTAAAATGGACTTTGATTGATGAAGTTATCGCAAAAAAAAGCTTGCCTTTGTTGCTTTGAAAAGGAGGCAAATTCCTCCAAAAAAGGCATAAAAAGACTTATAAAGAAAAATCGTATCAGAAGGGTTAAGCGAAGGACTTAAGGCAAGGGCATAAAGAACCCTCGACTACGACCTCCAACTTATCGCATTGGAGGTAGGCCTTCGCCCGATATCGGGACCCTAGGCATAGTGACATGCGACTGGGAAATATGCGATGGAGCAATTGCGATATCAGTGTCAGGAAATTGGCATTAGCATATGCCATGGTAGAAGGGAAGAACCCCAGGGCCGTAGTGAATGCGATATTCCGATCGCAACGTGCGTTCTCAACCGTTAGATCGAGAAAAGGGATCAACAGTCAGGATTTAATCGACGGTCGGGAGAATGGTGATCCCCGATGCTAAGGCCAATGTGATTTCAATTGTGATAAATGATAAATGGCCAAACCAGATGGGTTTATAAACCCGATTTCATAGAATTTGAAATCCGAGAATTTTAGAATTTCAATGTATTCTTGTGTATTTCGGTTTTGGGCATGCAATGATGCGATAGTGATATTGCGACTGAAGGCGGGCCCGATGGGGTTATGGACACAATTCTATAAATTTTGAGTTCCGATATAAAAGTGTTTTCAGGCTTTTTCTGTGTATTAGTGCATTTCCACTATAAAACCGAAATATAAAGGAAATGACCCAAAGAGATAAAGCTGGACCCAAAAGGTTTGTAAATCCAGCTTTGGGTTATTTGAGTTCCATGGTAAGAGAGATTTTAGGTAGGCCTCAGGTGGTAAGTGGTATTAGATGGGCTCCACCTGATCCCATACACTGGCCGACACGTAGCATGGTGCAGGAGAGAGAAAACTTCCTTTTCGGGCGGTTAATCTCTGCGCACATAAACCACTTGAAATCACTGTCATCCATTGGATCAGAGATCACCCAGATCAACGGTGGGCTTGCGATAGCCATAACAGGGTGGATCTAATAGGTATTATGACCGCGATGTCATAGAGTTTGAAGTCTGGGATTTTGCGCCCGATATTGTATTTCTGGTAAATCTCTGTGTGTTGGACTTTTGTTCCATTTTGAGTTTTCGCCTGAAGGGAGGCCCCGATTCCTTTGTAACTACCCTTCATCATTGTGCCACGCTATAAGAAGGCATTTTGTCTTGGCATTATGACACAGATTTGGGACTATGACACAGGGGTTGTCCTTGATGGCAGCTCACTCAGATGACAAATCACATTTCAGACTCAGTGAATGAAGAAAGAAAGGTATATGCAGGTCCCCATTCACCAAGCTGCATGTACACATGGGTTAGCAGATCAAAAGGAGCGTATAACATACACATGCACTTTCATAGAAGGAAAGGCGCATACATGTTGGAAAACTAAGTTTTGGTCCATGGTATTTTGATCCATGGTATTGGTCCAACGTATCTGGTCTGAAGTGTTGACCCCAAGCATCTTGTCCGAAATGTTGACACTAGGTACAGATCTGTACACAGTTTCACTTTAGAAAAGGCATGTACATACGCTGGTTCTGCATATCAAAACAACATACACATCTTAAATTTGATTTTCAGATCTGTGCGTAGGTTCATCTTGAGAAAAAAGCGTATACACGCAGGTTCGACACATTGAAGTAGTGTATACCTCATAAAATATGTTTTAGCCACTTATGTTTGTTGTTGCATTGTTCTGGGTTCTGGCTTGGGTTTTGGTTACTATATTTTGGTTACAACATTCTGAAAGATCATATTGAAGGGTTGTCAAAGTGATTGGTTAATTCAATTGTGGTTGGTGGAAAGGATATTGGTTGATGCAGATATATTTGATGATTGAATGATGCTATTAATGGATCCAGTCTAAAAACTTATGAAACGTGGTCCTTGGAAGAAAAGAGAAGGTTGTAGCCTTCTGTAGGTCGGCACCTATGTACTAGTAAACTTATTAGCTAGTACAAGAGCTAGGGGGTTGTAGATCTCTTCTAGGAGAAGCTGGAGAATGAGAGAAGGTTGTAGCCTTCTGCAGGTAGAAGCTTGCATATTGGTATAAGACTGCACATATACAAAAATTGTAAAAAGAAGTTTCTAATTTAAAAATAAGATAGAGACGATTGCAGTAGATTGTTTTCACCCACATTGGGTTTCCACCTTATATCTTGTGTTCTTGTATGTGATTGTCTATTCTGTTTTTACTGCACCTTGTTATTGTTTATATGGTTTTGATGCACTGATTAAAGATCAACATATGATGAATTAACTGAATCATAAGTTTGCAGGATATATGCTAGTTGCCTTAAACAAAGTTGCATATACATGCAAGTTCCATTAACTGAAGTAGCATATATGAATCTGATTATAGAAATGAAAAATTATTGACTTGCTAATAATGATTCACCCCCCCCAGTATTATTTCCAAAATTTTATACAAATGATGCATTTGTAATGCGCAGAGCCATAGAGACAGAAGCTAGAGGCCTAGCCGAAGAGATAGAGGAATGATTACACATGGAGAAATGGACAGGAAGCCGTAGAGCCGGAAGGATGTCTTTCAAAAGCTAGAGAGCACGATTGAGAGGCGACAAAGAGAGCGCAGAGAGTTTTGGAGTCGCTTGGAGGCCAAGCAAACTACAGAGGCATGTAGAGGCTGAGATAAGCTCAGAGCCAAGAGCCAGAGAGACAAGAGCCAGAGCCAAGAGCCAGAGCCAGAGCCAAGGGCCAGAGCCAAGGGCCAAAGCCAAGAGCCAGAGCTAGAGCTAGAGCCGAAAGCCAGAGTGAGAACTAGAGCTAGAGCTAGAGCCAAAAGCCAGAGTGAGAGCCAGAGCCAGAGCGAGAACCAGAGCCAAAAAGTCTGAGAACTTTAGAGCCAAGGATAAGATGCAGTTCTAAGCCCATTGTTTTTGTGTAACCCAATGGAGTTAAGCATGGAGCTTGTAAAAGTACTTATGCCATAATCTGAGAGAGTCCAATCGAGTTGACTAGAGCTCAAGGAGACATAGCCCAAGAGTTTTGGGTGAACTCCTAATTAAATTATGTCTTATGTGTTTGTTATTTCTTGCACTACTTTACTATTACATGTATTCACATATCAACATAAACAATAGAACTTAAGGCATTTGAACAGTTTAAAAATAAACATAAGCATACACCTATTTTCAAGCACATTATTAATTCTGCAATTGGTTAATCATAAGGTCTTGGGAACATTTAAGCTTTGGAAGTGGGAGAGGTTCTTGTAAGTTAGAAAAAAAGCATTTAGTTTCCCATTTTCAGATCAGGTGGTATTAGAGCTTAAAAGTTGATTAACCCCACCTTCAAACAAGGTTATATCAGAACTGGTTATACCATGAAGCAGGTGGTATCACGATGCAAGTGGTATCAGATTAGAATGCTTGATTGACAGAGCAAAGATTGCTTGTCTAAAAGGTGTTTGGGTAGTCAAGGATTGATTGTCTGATTGATTGTATGCTTGTTTGCAGACTGACTATTGTTTGATTTTGCATAGGTGAAGGGAAAGCTATTGATAGCTCAATCCAAGAGAGGAGAAGAAGGAAGAATGGCTGAAAGCATTCTTCTCATCCCAAAGGACCTCAAGGCAATCCTTGAAGCACAAGAGGTTTGGTGAGAAAGGTTGCTTAAATAAGCTCTTTGTTAGTCTTGTTTGAAGTTATTTTGTTCATTTTGATAATGACAACTTCTACCAGTGAGTCCTCAAATTCCTCCTTCATCACAAGAGTCTTTGATGGAGACATGAAGAAAGACTTGTTCATCATGATGGACAACGTGAGAGAAATGTATGAGGATGGAAGGAAGAGAAACATACTTAGAGAGCAATTGAATTCTACGGAGGAAGAGAAGCAGTTGCTTTTTGACAAATTGCAGGAAATGGAGAGGCAACTTCATATTGCAAATATGAACTTGAAAAGGATGCATGAGTTGAAGACACAACTCTTTGTTGCCAAAGAAGCCTAGTCAAGTATCAGCTTGAAGAATAGGTAAATAATTCCCATTTTTCTTCAAATTCTTCTAAGAATGCTTATATTAGTTCTTTTGAAAAACATACCAGAGGCATAGGTTCCAAGTTAATGTCCAAGATGGGCTATGAAGGAAAAGGCTTGGGTAAACATGTACAGGGTATTGTTGAGCCAATAATAGTTGAAGAAAGGCCTAAGTATTTGGGTCTTGGCTATGGACAGTATTGTGGAGAAAGTTCCAAAGATGCCATGAAGACCATTGAAATAGTTCCAAGAAGGAGTTTCATTTTAGGTCTTCTACTTCAAGATTGTGAAGATTGTATTCTTGGGGAATGCAATAGTGTGAAACATACTTTGGATAAAGAAGGTGTATATCAGCATGCACTTGAACCAGAGAACGGTGGAAACTCTGAAAGCCTTGAAGAGATTGATGGTGTTCCAAAGGGAGTTACTTATTCATTCAATTCACCTCCTCAAGAAGGCAATAAAGGTGAAAGAGGAAGGTATAAATCGGGTTCTTATCATATTCCTTTTGATTATGTAAAGCATGATAAATTTCCATATAAGTATGGGAAACAAATTGCATGTTCCTTTTGTGGTTTGGATAACCATCATGTTTCTAGATGTTGCAAGAGAATGGCCACATACCGGAAACTTTTGAATGAAAGGAAACAAGAAGCCAAAGGTCCATTGGACAAGGCAAATCATGCTGTCAAGGGGATGCACATGTGTTGCACTTACTACCATAAGCAAGGACATATTGCTGCAAAATGTTGGACTCTGAATCCAACAATGCTTCCACAAAAGCTGAAGAAGGTGGAAAGAGAGAATGGAAGGAATGGAAAGTAAGTTTCCATGATTGATGTGTTTCAGGATGATTCACATGTTTATGCTGATGTGTAGACAAGGGTAGCACCTTTGAAATGGATTGGTAAGAAATGGTTAGAATTCTTATCCAATTAAGATTGCATGTCTTTTGATTTGATGCATCTATTTGCATTTCTTTGTTAATGGAATGCAAGTTGCAAGTTTTCACCAAGAAGGTGAATGGAAAAAGTTTAGTAGGAGACTCACTTTACTGCTGCAACATTATATTCATTTTAGCTTCGAAAGTACAGTGTGCTTAAGCAAAAGTTGAAGGATGAAATGCATGCATAAGCATGATGTGCATGAACACAAGGATGTTGATGATTTCCTTGTATTTGAACATGTATGTGTAATTAACTTGAAGTGTTGATTGCTTTGTCTTAAACATGCATGTAATGTAATATTGGCTTGAGAAAAGTTGATGCGGTCTCCAAGATGGATATAATGATGAAGTGTTTCATCTTTTGAAAAGATGTAAAGACATGATTGACTTGAAGGGTCATTTGTTTTAAAGGCATGTTTTGTTGGCTTATCATCTAGTCAATCATGTGTATGTAGATGTAAGTATGGAGGTGTCCACAATATGTGAAAATATATTTCTTTTGTTGAAGCAGGAGTTTAGGCCATCCAGTTTTTGTTTGTATTTCTGTTGTTGTTAACAGTTGTTGTTGACATCTTTTCAAACAGGTACAAATGAAAGTTTTGTGAAGCAAATGTCACTTCACATTTGTTGAGAAAACTTGGATCAATGATCAAGGTAGAGGAGTTCAAACTATCTTTTGTGACCATCTTAGTAGGAGTTCTGCATGAAGTCAAGGAGGAAAACAATTCTTCCTAGTAGGACCATCACATCCAGGAAGGAAAGTGGTCAAAGGCTTTGCTTCAAAGACACTATGCAAAGCAAGTATATGGAGGTTGAGAGAAGAGGGTGTTGTTACTCTCATGTACTGCTCAGTTTAGTATGTCAGTATTTTGGAGACCAAAAATTATTTTAGTGGGAAGGCGTGATCCAAATTGGATCTTAGATAGACTTCTATGTGTAAAGTGTTCCTCACAAAGGAAAATGAAATTCCAAGGATTGGGACAAGTGATCAATGGTCAGGATTTAATTTGTGATCGGGAGATCGATGATCCCCGATGCCAGGGCCAATATGATTGCAATTGCGATAAGCGATAAAGCGCGGGACCCGATGGGTTTATAGACCCAATTTCGTAGAATTTGAAATATAGGGATTTCAAAATTTCAATGTATTCCCATGTATTTGGGTTTTGGCCATGCAATGATGCGATAGAGATATTGCGACCGAAGGAGGATCCAATGGGATTATGGACACGATTCTATAAATTTTGAGTTCTGATATAAAAGCATTTTTGGGAATTTTTTTATGCATTAGCGCATTTCCGTTATAAAACTAAAATACAAAGGAAATGACCTGAAGCGATAAAGCCGGACCCAAAAGGTTTGTAAATGTAGCTTTGGGTTATTTGAGTTCTGTGGTAAGTGGGATTTCATGTGGGCCTCAAGGGGTAAGTGGTATTGGATGGGCTCCATTTGATCCCATACACTGGCTGAAATGTGTCATGGCGCAAGAGAGAGAAAACCAGATTTTTAGGTGGGTAATCTCTGCGCACATAAACCACCTGAAATTGTTGTCATCCATTGGATCAAAGATCACACAGATCAATGGTGGGCTTGTGACAGCCATAAGAGGGTGGACCCAATAGGGATTATGAGCGTGATTTCATAAAATTTGAAGTTTGGGATTTTGCGCTCGATAGTATATTTCCGATAAATCTCTTTTTATTGGAATTTTGTTCCATTTTCGAGTTTTCGCCTGAAGGGAGGCCCCGATTCCTCTATAGCTGCCCTTGATCATTGTGCAATGGTACAAGTGGAGGTTTTGTACAAATGATGCATTTGTAACCCACAGAGCCACAGGGACAGAAGCCATTAGGCCAACCAAAGAGACAAAGAAGTGATTACACATGGAGAAATGGACAGGAGGCTATAGAGTTGGAAGGATGCCTCACAAAAGCTAGAGAGCATGATTGAGAGGTAGTGGAGAGAGCACAGATAGTTTTGGAGTCGCTTAGAGGTCAAGCGAACTATAGTGACACATAGAGGTTAAGAGAAGCTCAGAGTTGAGAGCCAGAGTGAGAGCCAGAGAGCCAAGAGCCAGAGCTAAGATCCAGAGCCAAAGCCAAGAGCCAAAGCCAAAGCCGAGAGCCAGAGCCAGAGCTAGAGAACCAGAGCCAGAAAGCCTAAGAGTTTCAGAGCCAGGGATAAGATGGTGCTCTAAGCCCAATTTTTTTGTGTAATCCAATGGAGTTGACTATGGAGCTTCTAAAAGAACTTATGCCATAATCCCAGAGAGCCTAGTCGAGTTGACTAGAGCTCAAGGAGATGTAGCCCAAGAGTTTTGGGTGAACTCCAAATTAAATTGTTGTCTTATGTGTTTGTTATTTATTGCATTGTTTTACTGTTACATGTATTCACATATTAGCATAAGCAACAAAACTTAAGGCATTTGAATAGTTTGAAGATAAACATAAGCATACACCTATTTTCAAGCACATTATTAATTCCACAATTGGTTAATCATAAGATCTTGGGAAAATTTAAGATTTGGAAGTGGGAGAGGTTCTTGTAAGCTACAAAAGTAGCCTTTAGTGCCCCATTTTTAGATCACTTTGTTATAAGTTGTTATGCTTCTAGTTGTTTCTTTGTCTCTGGTTCCTTCTCTTCTCTAAGGGTTATTCATTTAGACTTTGGGGTTCTCCTAGAAGGGGTGGAAATATCTAACTCATAGCCACTCAAAAATAAGAAGCTAAGCCAATCTCTATTTAACATATTTAGCTCTTCTACAACCAGTAGTTTAATATGGACATGGTGAAAAATAGAGGTGTCACTTGCATCAGGTTTGGCTTGGATCTTGCCTACCGTCTTTCCCAAACTTCTCAACAGATAAAATGGAATGTCTAGAGTTTACTTACCTATGAAATGAAGTAGCAATCTGAAATGATACTGCTACACCATGTTGAATATACCTTCACATGTGAAGTACTTCTGTATGACCATTAAGAGTTTAGAAAAATGTTCTTTAAGGCAAGTTCTAGGAATGTTGGTAGTCATATCAATTTTTTGTGTTCCTCCTTGAGAAATTCACGATAATTTTGCGGCTTGATCTTCTCGACTTTAAACCACATTTCTCCTAACCTAGGGATCTCTATAGCATGGGAAACTATGTCAGGGGACACTGCAAAGGTCTGAAGGCCAATGTTCATTTCTATTCCAGTGAAGTTTACAATAAAATCCTCAGTGATTTGTGCATGATAAAGCTATAGCTTTTCGAAAAAGCATAGGCACCCCATGCTGGAAAATGCTTGAACAAAAGTAGGGTCTTCTTATAGAAATATCATCTCCATGGGCTCATAACGCACCACTAAACCTTTTTTATATTGTTTTCTGTGTGCCATGGTTGTAGCACATAGGGCTCCTCCTTGTCACCTTCTTTCCACCTACAAATTAACCTAGAGACAACTAGACAAAAATGGACTCTAATATGGAGGCATCAAGACCTGCGTAAGAGCTAGATCTGTTTGAGGGACAACAAACCAACTCCTATGGCAATGTGAATCCTATGGAAGCAAAACAAAAAAACAAATAAATGAGTTAGCAACAAGAAACTACACGGTGTGAATATGTAGGGAAATTGGACAAAAGACTCATAAAGTGCATCCGTGACCCACCATAAAAGTGACCAATCATGATTTTCAAATGAAAAGACCATTACTCCACAATTTAATAAAGTTGTATGCTTTAGCACAATTCGGTAGTGGGATGACTATTCGAAGCAATAGATTCACTACAAAAGTGTCAAGGACTTTCGTAGCAAACCCTCAGTTTCCCTAACTCGAGTTGCTACGAATTTCTGCGAAACTGTCAAAATGTCAATCATGAACAAATAAGCCTGACACACATGGAAGTTTGGAATTGAACCTTTATGATTGACCCCATTTTAACTTATTGGACCCCACATCATGACATCATGGCAAAAAACAATATGATCATGAACTTTATTTGAGAAAATTTGAAACCCCTAGCTAATTTGACCAATAGACTTCACAAACTATTCCTAAGTGTTATCATGGATAACAGTGGCTCCATTGGGGATGTTGTGCCCCTGTGGTGCAACAAAGAACCAACAGACCGGTTACCTTATTGAAAATTGAATATTGATGATAACATCTCCAATTTCTTATGGTATTCACTTCGAGCTCAAAAATTTTGTAGTGATCATCCACACTTTCCAATTTGAAGATGAAATATGGAATATATACAATCATCTTTCTTCCAATTGAATGAATTGAGAAAAATAATGTTTGAGAAACCTCCCAATGATAGTTCCTCCATTACATAGTTGACCATCCATCTCTTGCAGTACAAATGTGTTATTTCCATGGTAGGTTGAGATCTTATATTGCCCTTTCCAAATGTTTTCAATCTTGCCATGCTTTCCTTTGTATTCAATTTAAGACTCCCACTTCCAAACCACGTCATGGATATTGAAATTATTTTCTTTTGTATTTCTATCAAATGTATGTTTAACTCTGTTTTGAGATTGTTGATAATTGGTGCATACTTCTCCTTTTTCCTGCAAAGCAATTAGCTGATTTATCCTCCTTCGAATTGCAATTGGTTATTCCTCCAATCCTTGTAATAATTTCATCACTAGAACTCCTAGAGAGCTAGGAAACACAAATTTAGTTCCATAAACCAACTTATAAGAAGAAACACCTATGGATATTTTAGTACAAATTTTGTCATCCCACAAAGAAAATTTAAGTTTCAAGTGCCACGACCTCTTGTTTTCCTACAAAAGTTTCTTGATAATTCATACTAGACTGTTATTTGATGACTTAGCTAGGGTATTACCTTAAGGGTAAGAGGATATAGAGTGACTAAGGGTGATATTATACTGGTTGCAAAAACTTACCAAATTCTTTGATTTGAAGGCCTGAGCATTGTTGGTCATGATCTTCATTGGACAACCCAATCTAGATAAGATGTTACTTTCTAGAAATTATACGATCATTGAGTTTATCGTTGAATTGTAGGAACTGCTTCAATCCACTTTGTAAAATAATCAGTGGCTATTAGGATCCATCGATGTTGGCCTGAAGATGCAAAATGTATCTTGCCAATAAAATCCAACCACCATTGTTGGAAAGGAGCTTCTACAAATATGGGTTTCAAAGGTAATGAGAGTAGATTTCTCTTTCCATCAAATATTTGACATTCGTGACAAGTAGAAATATTCTTATATACATCTTCGAACATTGAAGGCCAGTAAAAGTATGATCTGATTATTTTATTCAGTATTGATTTCCAATAATGATGACCCCCATAGTCACCCTTATGAAACTCTTCAATCACTTTCTCAGCTTCATCCTGTAGTAGACAGTTAAGAAGTATTCCACCTGTATCTTTCCAATACAGACTTATGTTCAAGATGCAATACCTCATGGATTTCATCTTGAAAAATATGGCTTTTGATTTTGATAATTCATGAGGATCTCTATGAGGCTGTAAAACAAAAATCACGTCCTTATACCAGTCTGACATAATGAATTTCTTTTCAATAGGAATCAACTCTTCATCTACAATCATATCTAAAGTTTCTGTTATTAAATTAATGTCTAGACAATCAAAACTTTATTGAGACATCAAATTTTCCAGTCCTTGTACTCTCATCAATATTGTTGGTCTGATCTCTAAATCATGTTCCAACAAAGTGGCAAACCACTTACTCATCTTACCATCTAGATCAACTTGGGTTAATATGTATTTTACTACAACATTAGGTACAAAAGCAACAACGTGTGAATGTACAACATATACCCTGAAGTCTTTAAGTGCCTTCACGAAAGTCCAAGGTTTTTTTCCATAATGTTGTACTTTAACTCATAATTTCCAACTGTCCTACTAAAAAAGGAAATTGGTTGTTCATTACCTTGTTGTTTTCTCTGCAACAATACTCTTGCAATTGTATGTTATGAAGAAAATGTAAAAACATAAATTCTTTTGAAAAATTAGGGTTTATGAGTACTGGAGCTTGAGTAAGAGCCTTATTGATCTCTTCAAATGAATGTTTAGCCTCTTCTGTCCAATTCAAATTACATTCCTTCTTAAGCATCTTAGTGATATGCTTCACAATTTCTGCAAAGTTAAGAATAAGTCTTCTAACAAAATGCAACTTGCCTAAAAAATATTGAATTTCTTTTATGTTTCTGGGCAGATCTATATTCTGAATAGTATAAACTCTGCTTGGATGAATTTTAATCCCTTCCTTTGATATTCTATGACCCAATAACTTTCCAGTTGTCAAAGTAAAAATAGTTTTCATGGGATTTAGAGAAACCCTAAATTTTCTGCATTTTTGAAGAATCTTTTCCAAGTGCTTGAGATGTTCTTATTCTTTGTTTGAGAACATAGTGATGCCATCCATATATACAACCACTGATTTATACATTTCTTCCGCAAATTCAATATCCATGGCCCATTGAAAGTTTTCTCCTACGTTCATGAGTCCAAAGGGAATCTTGGCATACCTAAATGTTCCCCAAGGCATGGTAAAAGTTGTCTTCTCTTGGTCATCAGGATGCACCAGTATCTGATTATAGCCTTAGAAACCATCTAATATTGACATCCTTTGTGATCCTACAATTTTCTACAGTATGTGTTCCATCCTGAGAAGAGAATAATTATATTTTAGTGAGGCTTTATTCATGTTTCTAAAATCAATAAATATCCCAATCTCTCCATTTTTCTTCCTTACAAGTACCAAATTAGCCAACCAACTGGAAAACATCAATTGAACTATGATCTTTGCTTCAAACAAATTTTTAATCTCATTTACAATCAATGGCAGAAGTAGTGGATTAATTCTCCTCAGCTTTTGTTTGAAAGGATTTTCATTTTCCATTATTGGTATTGTATGTTAGATGTAACTAAGATCATAAATTTTCAAATCTACGTAACTCCATGTAAAGATGTCTATGTATCTCTTCATCAAATAAACATATTTTTGTTTTACCTCAGAAGAAAGGTACTTGGACAAATTGACACACTTAGGATTTTCTGCAATACCAATATTACATGTTTCAATCTCTTCCTCATCAAATTTTATCTTAGGATTCTTGGCTACATCATTCTGGTCAAACAATTTTTCAAGAGGAATCAACCCCTTAGGAATACAATTATTTTTCCGTTGGATGACTTTTGCGCTAGTTTTGGTTTCAGCAAACATATTCTGCTGTTCAACTTGAGTAGTTTCAAACTCTTCTTTTAATTCTAGGAAATTTTTGACTTGTTGAACATTGTAAAATACCTACCAGGTTTTTTATGTTATCAGGAATGGCTAGCCTATGTTTGATTTCAATCTCACATTTCTTGCTGGAATGAGTTGGAATTATAAATTGGCTAGCTGAAACAGCCAAGGAATCTGCAATATTGTTCTGTTCTCTAGACCTGATTTTGAAATTGTGTTCTTCAAAATTTTCTAGAAATTCAAGAATTATATTTTTGTATGCTCACATTCTAACATAATTGGTTTGATAGGTGCCATTTACATGTTTGATTACTACCTTAGAATCACCAGAAACTAAAATCGTTTGAGCACCTCAATTTTTTAAGACTACTAATCCCAAAACCAGAGCTTCATATTCTCCCATGTTATTTGTCAAATCAAAAATGAGTTTGTAAGAGAAAATCTTTCTTTCATCTATGTGAACCCTCCCTTATGGGAAAGTCACCTTGTCACAACATTCTCCACCTGCGCCATCCCCCTAAACATCACATAACCCTCCGTTGATGAAATCCTTCCTCAACAGAGTAGTTTATAGTCTTGCGTTTCCTTCCAACTGCCTGAAGAACTAATAATTTCATGTTGTCATATACTCATTGCATCCTTCTGGGGGAGGGATTTTCCCTGTATACCTTCAATCTTATTCCATTAATCCTTCCAGGAAGCAACTCCCCATTTAGCTTTGTAAGCTAAACTGCGCTACCATCCAAAATATCCTTGATCACATAGGGTCCCAGCCAATGCATTTGAAACCTCCTAGGAAATGTTTTGAAACTATTGTCATACATCAAGACCAAATCTCCATTCTTAAAAGTGTGTTGCTTAATGTGGAAATCATGCCATGCATTTTCCATAGCGTTTTTCACTTGCTAATAAAAACTAGCCAAAAAGCGTTCCTCTTCCAACACAATCAGCTACAGTAAGTCTTCCTCCATGCACTCATGACTTTCCATCTCAGTTACTATTGCGATCTTTAGGCTAAGCATGATATAATCCATTGGCATCACTGCTTCTTGTCCATATACTAGTCTAAATGGTTTTTTTCCTGTCAATTTCTTTCAAGTTGTCCTATATGACCATAGAAAAATGGTATGCACACACCCCATTCATTCCTATTAACATTCTAGATATTCATTAATGCATTCTCCAATATTTTCTTAAAAGCTTCGACAATTCCATTCACCCGGGGATGATACAACATACTCTTCTGATGGTGCATTTGAAATTCTTTTGTCAATGTCTTAATTGTTTGATTCAAGAAGTGCAAACCTCAGTCACTAATCAGGATCTCCGGGCATCCAAACGATGACAGAATATATTCGAAGATAAAATTTGCAGCAGTTTCCCCATTGCAATCCTTCACAGGATGTGCCTCAGTCCATCTGGTCAAGTAATCTTTTGCAGTGATAATATAACAAGAACCCATCTTTTTCCCTGGTGGATTAATTGGTCCAATGAATTTAATTTCCGATTTATCAAATGCTTGTAGCATGACAAATGGATTTAAGGGCAACTGATCCCTTTGTGATGGTCTTCTAGTCCTCTGACACACATCACACACATTGTAGTACTCCTTAGAACCTTTATGTACCATAGACCACCATAATTGTGCTCATATAATATTCTACATTATTACCTCACTTGCATAGTTTCCTCTTGCGACACCACCATGTGATTTACCTAGAATATTATGCCATTCATACTCAGGTACATATTGGTGCAAAACTTCATCTGGTCCCATCTTATACAAGTGTCCTGAAATCACTGAAAAACCTACAGCTGTTTCCTTAGGGGGTCTTGAACCAGGTTCAGAGTTAGTTGTGCCAACCAACAAAACCCTACACTACTGGTACTTTGGGAAACAACCTAAGTAGTGCAGGCTACAGTCTCACTCAAAGCAGTATGGGGGGATGCTAGAACCAAGTTTTTGCATCCAGAGACTAGTGTGATGTCTTTTAGCACCTTAGATCTACCTTGTGCAGATCGATAACATCTTAGGGAACATTGCTGCAACTCTATCAAAAAGCCTTCAGACCTTCGAGAAGGTCTATGATTAGCCTTTTCGGACCCTTAACAGTACATTTATCTAAATACGTGCATCAGAGAAAAAACCCTAAATTAGTGTTCATGCAGATCTACTTTAGCTATTGGTAAACATCATAGAGTTCACTAGAATCTACGCGAAAGCACTTAAACATGTTGTGCATACATCATTAACAATTATTCCAGAGAATCAAACAACATTCAGTCAATATTCCATAAAACATATCTTTCATCGACAACATATATTATAAACATAAATACACATAAATATGCAAGAATTATTTGAAAATTGTCTTTATTGATCTTCAATTTAGGATTACAGACTCAACTCTACCCTATGCACATAGTTGCAGGGGTTCATGCACTCAACTATAGAATCTACCAAGGCCTCTGCGCACTTAGCTTCAAAAACTCTTCTCTTATATCCAACCCACTTCTTCTTGCTATCACAGCTCGTCCATCATCAATTCCTCTCAAAAAACTATAAGACACAACTATTTATAGACTTTTCTATACAATGCCATGGTCCCGGACCATGGGTGGATCTCAAAACTGAATCAAACTTTACATAAACCAAGGGGCTAAACCCCTTTGAATCTTAATCATCTACACATTGCACATCCAAAAATCATGGAGACTTTATATTAATTACAAAATTGTATCAAAACTTTTGTTATCTTAACCCCAAAGCTGACTGAGGGGACCCCATCCCAACAAGCCCCCAACGCAAATATCATGACTCACCCTTGAGTCACTTGGATGGCACTGCAATCTTACTGCGAAGACCTCCTAGCTCCACTTGAACTACTGCAACTTCGACATTTCTCTATGTTGCAGGCTGTTGAACCTCGTCGAGCAATGTTTCTGTGGTTGGTCCTTCTATGGCCAACCTCATCATCTATCGTGTCTGTTGTAGTCCTTTAAGCTTATCCTGAATGGAAGTTGTGACTTGATAAGCTTCCTCAAACTAAGTCTGCAACCTCTCCTTTAGTAAGGGCTCCTTCTTCTGCATTTCCTCCACCTGTGTCACCAACTGTTTTAATTCCTGCAATTTGGCAAGGCGCTGCACTGGCGCTATGGATTGCACAGTTGCCTTGAATTCATTATATTGTTGTTGCAGATCCCTTACCTCTGTGTTCAATGTGTGTAAGTTCGGATCCTCCTGCAGATTGGTTACTAGCTCCATGGCCTGCTCGAACAATTCCACACAGTTAGCAACTCTGGCATCCAAGGCATCCATGCCTATCTTTATTACCACTTCGTGCTACTCCCAAATCTTAGGCGGAGTTGTAGACTACAACTTTAACTACAACTATGCAATCTTCATGTTGAGCTCAAATTGGACTCGACCAATCTCTACTTTAGCTTTGCGTACACCACCGGTGAGTTTTCTAAATTTTGCTTTTGGTTATGCATCCTCTGGGATGTGAAGCTTAGGCACTATCTCACATGCTTCTGCAACTATTGACCCTAGTCATGAAGTACGTGCCTATAGCGTCACCTTTTCCTTCAGAGCCTATGTCTTTTCAGTGAACATCTGCTCATTTTTCACTCTGTACTTGAAGATGAGGTTGATGGCCCACTTCTCTCAGGCTCTCAATTCCTCTATCACTCCTGCATGTAGCGTGTGGAGGGTCTCATTGGAGAGCACCTCTATATTCAGTCTGATGTTTTTGATAGCAGTTAGGATAATGCAATCATTTGCGGATTCTTCGCGAAGGGACCCATCTGGCAATGTTATAGTTTTGAGGTCAAGGGTCCTTACAAACTCAGCTGCTTGGCTTGTCCCAGGTGCTAGGTTCACTTGCTCTGCGCTTGCTTGTCTAGTGCCAACCTGTATTCTGCTTGTTTGTATATGTAGCTCACATAGATCCTTTTGGATTCTCCCCAACATCTTCATGTATTATTGATCAAATTACTGCAGCACTTTGGTTGTGGTACCCCTAGTTTTATCCCCGATCTCGTTGAGACCGACTTCTATTAACACCATGGGATCAACCTGTGACTTATCTGATTTCTGCTTCTTCCTTTTACCTTCTTGCTACTCCTTGGCATGTTTATTCAAAATGAATGGGGTGCTCTACCCCTCATCTCCTCCGTCACCTTGCCCTGAAAGTTCTTCCTCCTCTGTCTCTAGTGAAGGTGACTTGTCACCTTTTTGTGACTCGCGTTGTTCCTGTTCCACCTACTCCTTGGCATCACGTTCTTTCTCCACACGAGCCTTTTCAACAAATTCCTTCTTTTTCTAGGTGGCCATGTTACGCGCAGCCTGCTTAGATGCCTCCCTTTTCTGTGTGGCATAACTCTCCACACCCATGCTTTGTCACACAACTAAGTTTTGACAGGGAGTGCCATTCTGTAGGCCACTTTACGACGATCTCCTACAGTTATGTTTATATGACCAAATATGGAAAGTAATACCATTTCTACTCTAGATCCTTCCACACTTGAATGCATACTCTGTGGAAGTCAGCCTTGAATGACACGTAAGCTGACAGCTACATGAACAAGGTTGGGGACAACCTCTGACACTGATTGATGGCAATGCAGAAATGCATTTCCATAAGGACCCATTTTTTTTTTTGTAATTCACACGGGATCCTTTGTGGTCCATAAGGAAGTGAATTACATTGCCTCCGACAATCCTTCCTCAAGCGGAGGAAATTGGATGTCCTCTTGAAGTTCCCTTGCAATAAAGACAATCGACAGTAACAACCAAGCATATTTGAATGACTTGGTTTCATCTTGGGCCTCTCAACAGTTTGCTAGGAACCCCTCTTCCATATCTTGCATGTGCCCAATCAACGTTGGTCAAACTAGGCCACTTGTTCCAAAAATGCATTGTTTCTTGTAATAAATCAGGACAATGTTTTATTTCATGGGAGTTTCTTCATATTCCATGGATTTGAAGGTTCAATTCAACCTATTAGAACTTATCTAGGATCTTAGGAACTGATTTGAGAATTTTTAGTAGTTTTTTTTATCAAACCTCTTGTATAAATATGTAGCACTTGAAGTAAGATACATGTTATTTGTGTGGAATAATTCTACTTGACTGATGTTAATAAATTTGGAACTTTTGGATACCTTCATTATGCTATGTGGGTTATGTTGATGTTGTTATTCAATCTTTTTTAACTGGTTTTCATTCAAGTGTGCAAGCAAGGCATGGAGGGCCCCCATTGCCAAGCATGTACACTTAGTATTTAAAATGCCCGATATGCTCTTTCAATTTTTTTGTAATTTCTTGTATGCTTTGGTTTCTATTATTTGGACAATATTGACTATTGTTGTTGTCAGTCACTGCATTGTGGATTTCAATTGGTCAAGGTTGTGCAAGAGCAATCAAATTTGGAGCCACTGTCCCAGGCCACAAAATATCTCAAAGCTCGATCAACTCCCCTCCAATGCCTAGTGCTCAGAAAAATCTTTCCAATGGTATATAGAAGTCCACAAATGGACTCCTGGAGTAGCAAATAAAGAACTTTGAATATTACCATGGAAAAACCGTGCAAATGAAGAAAAATGGCTAAGTATGAGAAAAATCCCGCAAGTTGGTTGTCACCACTGCCTTGCAGTCACAAAAAACCCCTAAACCCTTTGTAGGAGTTCATTTACGACAAAGTTCTACACCATCTGGGGGAGGGCCAAAAGAGTTCAACATAGGAAAGGCAAGAAAAATAGAGCCAGGCCACCCCCCGTTATCTCTCCTCCATGTGCCGTTATCTCTCCTCCATGTGGTAGGTTCCTGCATTTCGATAGTCCTGCAGGTCATCGTATGGGCACTTTCCATACTTAACATGCATTTTCCACGGCCAATCTGTGATATAATGTTGCGTTATTGGGAAAGGGATAAAGCAGTGTAACACATGAAAGCGGGAACAAAACAAGAATGGGACACCACCCCTCCTCTCTCCTCCATGTGGCTGGTTCCCACATCCCGTAATATCTATGGATTGGTGAGGTTTTGACACTTTAAAACCTTGTGGGGTGCTAATATCAAGATGTGGTGGAAGATTTCCGAGGGAGAAATGAAAAGGTCTAACATAGGAAAGGCAAACAAAATAGGGATGGGTAGACCCTCTTTCTCTCTCCTCTAAGGGGCCACGTGTCACACTACCCGCAGGTTCCACATCTTGCATCTCGAGGACCTCACAATCTCGTAGTTACAATAAAATCCAAAAATTTGCAGGGCATCGATATTGTGATATGGAGCGAAATTGTCGGGGAAGTGTTGATTTCGAAATAGAAAGGAAATGACTGCAAAACAGGGCTCGACCAGCCTTTTTCTCTCTCCTCTAGGAGGCCACATGGCGAACTCTAGTTCGTCCACTGAGCTGACATGGCAGCTGACATCACCAGTGACATGGCGCGTATAGAGGATGACTTGGTGGGTGGACATGTGTCACTCATTTTTGGCATTTTTAGGGCTTCTATGTGGCTGTTTACGGATGCCACATGTCACCACTCATTGGGTGACATGTGGCAGTGATGATGCTAGCAGGTTCATCATAATCAGATATCGGAGATCACGCAATGTAAAGATTCTCTTCCATTGTGTTTCCTACCCACATGCGATTGCGACACAAACACGGACCCCCTCGAATGTGATAGGTGATGTGTTTTATTGTATAAGGACCTTACATATGGACTATTAGCCCACTCCAAAGAAAAGGTTAAGGGGCCTTCTCCTCCAACATGCAATTGTGATATGTAGACACTATTGGAAATACTGAGAGGAGGGCGAATCAGCATTTCTTATTATTTATTTTTTAATTTTTCTAGTGATTGCCAACAACATATATAGATATGTATATGTATACACAGAACACAGAAATCAACAACTGAAATTAATGCTTTTTTTAAAACTCAAGATAGTGCAATGAAATAAATACAATATAAGTATAGATCTAATTGTGAATAGTTTCCAAGCTCCAACTTGGACTTTAGTGAGGCTCCAACCTCCAGAGAACCAACTCTGTTTTGTAGTGGTTCTGCACTTAGGAGCACCTACCACCAATGACTTCAAACTAGTTTAGTTCTAAGGCTCCAACCTCCTGGGCTCCAACCCAACCTTGGCATAAATAGGTATGCTACTGCACTCTATTTAGCTGAGGTTGTCTCACTCCAGCTCTCCTGCCTCTGCTGCTTCTACTACTTCACACTTTGGTTCTTCACCACACCGACAACATCTCAAGTTCTCTGTTTTTAATGTTTAATTTATATCCATACCTCTGTCCATTCGTTTCTGCTTACACAACCTCTTAGGCTTCCTCCTCAGTCACTGTGCCTTCCTCTGTGTTGTGCAATTTAACTGAGACATTATTCTCTAATCGCAAGTTCATTGTGCAAGTTTTCTAGTTTAACAGACCTACCACGTCCTATCGCAATCGCAATCGACTTGGATCATCTCATTTAACTGAAGTTCAGCCTTTTGAACTATAGTTCAGGCATCCTAAACTATCGGGACCGTTCTTGTATCCATCTCTACCTCAAAAGCCCATGCACGGAAAATATACAATTACATAGGAATTATGAGTGAAACAGTCGAAACTTGTTAAAGAGCCATACTTCAATTTTAATTCACCCGCATTTAAACCTGTATCGTATCCGCTTAAATCGTGATCGGTGATTCAAGGCTTCCAAGGGTACATCAACCCCATGATATCACCGATGGCTGATCGGAGATCCACTTGCGGATGCGATATTGTATTGAATCATATTGCAATCGTACCATCGGGTTTGTGACTTACATTGCAATCGGCGCTCGGGAGAGTGTCATGCCTTTGTGTATTGTTGTGATGGGTAGATGTGATATAGCATTCAACCATAACATAATTCCGTAGTGGTTCCACACACATATCATAATCGGTGTTTTGTGGTTGATAGTCTTACCGTCCGATCATCCACCAAGCGATCCAATGGCATTCACACCTCCTGCGCCCACAGGCTGCTTGCGCGATAAAAGTAGCTTCTACCCTATCCCATCTACGACGCATTGCCCAGTGATTGTGATCGCTCGCCCACGTATGATTATCTCACATCTTTATTGCCAGGTAGCCGTCGGATCTGTTCGCTGGAAATATGACGGCTCATGTTTGTTTGCTGCTCCTCTAGTGGCTCTGTCTACTCCTTGAATATTTCCATATTGACATCAATGACGATCTGTGTCCAATAATCTCCCCCTTTGTTATTGATGGCAATATTCTTTTGCTCTCTCCTCCTTTGAAATCAATGGCAAAGGAATGCATACGGACTCCCCCTATCAAACTACTATCCCTGTCCTGCTACATCTTTATGAATGAACTTGAGTGATGATAAAGAAATAACCCCCATCTTTTGACGCAGATGTTTGAATACTTCTTGAGGAAGAGGTTTTGTGAAAATATCAACTATATGCTCATTAGTACTAATATATTCCAGGACGTTGTTTTGTTCAACTACTTGCTCATGAAGGAAATGATACTTGATTGGTATGTGTTTGGTTATTGAGTGCATCACTAGATTTTTGGGATCATGATTGCTGTTATGCCAAAACCTGCAAGTGTTAATAAACGGACGCATCAACAAAGTTAACGGATCCTCGAGAGGTGGTTAGTCCATGTCACGAAACACACAGGGAGCGTTGGATTATCTAATGCCCAACAATCTCCCCCCAACGCAAGCCGGGTGTGATTCGAACTCAAGAGCTTTGGCTTTGATACCACTTGTGTTGTCACAATAGATGATAATTGGTTGATCTGTACATATGTCGAGATCTTTTAGAGCTTCCTTCATCCATAATATCTCAGTACAATAGTCTGCTGAAGCAATATACTCAGCTTCAGTTGTGGATAATGATATGGATGATTGTTTTTTGCTGACGTAGGATACCAAACAGTCTCCTAGGAAGAATGCATTTCCACTAGTACTTTTTTGATCATCTATACTTCTAGCCCAATCAGCATTAGTGTATGCAGTTACAGTCAGTGTTGATTTCTTTGGGTACCAAAGACCAAAATTAGAAGTTTCCTTTAGATATCTGAGAATTCTTTTTACAGCTAATAAATGGGATTGTTTGGGAGCAAATTAAAATCTTCCCACCATTCCTACTGCTTGCATTATGTCTAGTCTTGTAGCTGTTAAGTATAGCAGGGCTCCAATCATTAACCTATAATGAGTTGCATCTACTAGAGGGGAGTCATCATCTTTGCTCAGTTTGCAGTTTGTGGTCATAGGTGTGCTCATGGGTGCATAGTCTTCCATTCCATATTTTTTGAGCATGTCTTTTAGATATTTGGTTTGAGATATACACAATCCTGCTCTGGTTTGAGATATTTGAAGTCCAAAGAAGTGGTACAACTATCCTATCATTGACATCTCAAACTCTTTTGACATGTTTTGAGAAAATTCATGGCTCATTTCATCATTATTACTAGCAAAAATCAAATCCGACATAAACACGAGCAGCTAGTAACTTACCTTGATCTGTCTTTAGGTATAGATTACTTCCAGCCACTCCCTTTTTGAAGCCTTGTTGTTGTAGGTAGTGATCCAATCTTGCATACCAAGCTCTAGGAGCTTGTTTCAACCCATATAAAGCCATTTTCAACTTACAAACTAGGTCCTTTCCTATTGTTAGATCAAAACCTTCTGGCTGCTCCATGTAGACTTCCTCTTTGAGTTCCCCATTTAGAAATGCTGATTTCATGTCCATTTGATAGATTTTGAATCCTTTTGAGCAAGAAAATGCTAAGAACATCTTGATAGCTTCCATACGGGCCACTGGTGCAAATGTCTCTTTAAAGTCAATTCCTTCAATTTGTGAATAGCTGTTGCAGACAAGTCTTTCCTTGTTTCTAAACACCTTACTCATTTTATTTTTCAACAGCCATTTGGTTCCTATTATGTTTTTGTCCTTTGGATGAGGTACCAGCTCCCATGTCTTGTTCTTCTCAATTTGGGACATTTCTTCTTCCATGGCTTTTACCCAATGAGGATCCTTACCTGCTTCTGCAAATGTTTCAGGTTCTATCATAGATAGGAGAGCAATGACTTTTCTCTTGGGTGAGGTTGTTATCCTTCTTCGGGTTTCAACACCTTCATCTCTATCACCAATGATCTATTATTCTAGATGATATATTTCGACATACTTCATCTTTGAAGGGGTATGAGGTGGTTCTCTTTTCTCTTCTTCTTCTTCCTCATCTATCTCTTCTTCTTTAGGTTCTTCTTCTTCAATGAGAAAGTCATCTTCATGTTCTTCAATTTCCTTTACTAGAAGTTCTTCATCGACCTTTACATCAATGCTTTCCACTATTTTCTTCAGTCGATAATTGTAGCACTTGTAAGCCTTGCTTCGTGTAGAGTATCCAAGAAATATCCCTTCATCAACCCGAGAATCAAACTTTCCTGGTGAGCTATCATTTATTTTTATGAAGCACTTGCTTCCAAAGATCTTGAAATACTTTACCGAAGCAGGTCTTCCGTTCCATAGCTCATAAGGAGTTTTTTCACAATTTGGTCTTAATTGAGTTTGATTCAGTGTATAGACAGATGTCCCTACTACTTCTCTCTAGAATCTAGGTTGTAAGTCTACTGATAATAGCATAGTTCTTGCCATTTCTTGGATTGTTCGGTTTCTTCTTTCAACTACCCCATTTTTCTCAGGTTTTCTAGCAGCCGAGAATTCTCTTTTAATTCTATGAATGTTGCAGAACTCACTAAACTCGTTTGATGTGAATTCTCCTACTCTGTATGTTCTGAGGCACTTAATTTTTTAATCTTTTTCATTTTCTACAAGGGAATTTAGATTCTTAAAACACTCAAAAGTTTTAGATTTATACTTTATGAAATATATCCACATCATTCTTGTATAATCATCAAAAAATAACACAAAGTACCTTTCTCCTTCGAGTGCTTGATTTCTAGTTGGCCCAGACACATCAACATGGATGCTCTCCAAGGGCTTCGATGAAGAGTGATCCTTTGTCTTGTGGCTAGTTCTGGTATGCTTTCCATGTTGACAAGGACTACATACTCCTTGATTTGGTTTGAATAGCCTTGGGATGTCTCGTACAACTTTGATCTTGCTGATATTCATAAGATTTTTGAAGATTTTATGTCCTAGCCAACTCTCATCTATCTGACTCAAGTAGCATTTATTTTCTTGAATCTTGTTCAGTATATACATGTTTTCTGGTGTTCTCACCCCTTTTGCCACAAGTTTCCCTGAGGCAGAGCTCCTTATTTCACAGTATTTGGTGCTGAAAACATCCTTATGTCCTTGATCACAGATTTGGCTGACACTTATGAGGTTGTGTTTGAGTCTTTCAACTAGTAGAGCATCTTGAGATTTTCCTTTTCCATTGATCAGAGTAATTGTTCTTTTTCCAGCAATTCTACCTGATCCACTTCTAAAGGACACATTCCCTTCCTTTTTGCTCAGAGAGACAACTTCCTTCTGTCTCCTGTCATATGTCTAGAGCACCCACTATCTACAAACTACTGGTTTTCATTATTTTGAGCATATAGAGCCAAGTCGCATTTGTCCATGTTGGAGTTCTTACTACTCGTCTTTCTTCCTTTGAGTGGGCAGTCTTGTTCATAGTTTCCATTATTGTAGTAGAAAGAGAAAATCAGATAAAATTTGGTCAAGGGATCAAATGAATTGAATGTTTTTATTTGTCCCTGCCTTTTGGGGGCATATAAGTTGATCATTCGGTCCTTTAGATTTGTCTTTTCATTTCTGTCAGCCATACAATGTCTGGCTTGATGACCGAAGTTTTTGCAGTGAAAGTAGTGTCCAAGAAGATGGTTTTGTACTTGTTGAAGCAACCACGATTTGAGTCGATTTCCATCCCTCCTCCCTCGTTCTTTGGATTTGTGATGGGCCCTTGGTGGAGTACAAGTTTGTATTTGCTGTAGTGTCCATGATTCAACTCCACATTCTTCTTTGGAGTAATTCTCTCTTTATTCTTTGGATCGGGGATGCCCTTTTGATAACATACTTTTTCATCTTTTGGATTGCAGGAAAGTGCATCGGCATAGCTTTTCGCACTATTCTTAGTGTTTGAGGATTCTCCTTTGAACCCTACTCTAGACTTGTCATGTTGAGGCTTTTGATTCTTTACAATAGTCTCAAGTATTTGAGAGATTTTAAAGCCCCTTTTAATTTGCTCCAACTCCTTTCTCAAAGACACTACTTCAGCATCATGTTCTTCACAAGTCTCTTCTTTTTCTTTAACTTTTGCTTCCAAGAGATCTTCTCTCCTTATTTCCTCGTTTTCCACTTTCAGAGAAATGATCTTGTTCCGTAGTTTCTCGTTTTCTTCAATGGCACTTATTAACAGTTCATCTACATTTCCTTCCAGCCCTGAGTCATCATCATCTGCGAGTGCCATGAATAATGCTTCTTGGCTTTCATCATGATCACTTTCCACATCTGATTTCTTTTTGATGACAATAAACCCATCCTCATCAGACTCACTTTCTTGGAGAAGACGTTTTTCTTATTGAACCCTTTCTTTTTGTGTGCCATTCTTTTAGAATTTCCTTCATCATCACTATCACGTTTATGAGGAAATTTTGCTTCATAATGACCTATTTTACCACAATTAAAATAGATAAGAGGATACTTTCCTTTAAGCTTAGATCCTATTTTCAGCTTTCGTACAGATTGAGCCAATTCGGATTCCACATCTGACTCATCACTACAATCATTCCTTTATTTCCCCTTCTTTGACTTTGAGGCCTTGAATGTTGCATCTTTGGAGTTTGGGCCACCTTTTCTCATTTCATAGGTAGTGAGAATTCCATGGAGTTCATCCATTTTTGGGGTATCTAGATCCGTTGCTTCTTCTATAGCGCTTATTTGGGAGTCAAATCTGTCTGGAAGGGACCTTAATACCTTTTGAACAATGGTACTTTCTTCAACTTTTTTCGTCCAATCCTTTCAGGGAATTTACCACTTCAGCTACTCGGAGGAAGTATGTTCCAATGTCTTCTTCATCTTCCATCCTCAAACTTTCAAATTGTCTTCGGTGAGTTTGAAGCTTTGCCTTCTTTACTTTTGAGTCTCCATCGTACAAGCTAACTAGCTTCTCCCACATTTTTGTGGCAGATGTACAATGCATGATTTTTGTAAACTTAGAATCAGTGATTCCACTAGTGATGGAGTTCATGGCCTTTGCATTTGTGATGTAGGATTTCCTCTCATCTTGGTCGATTGGAAGCGTGGTAGTCATTTTGTATTCATTTTGAACAAAATTCCAGACCTCAGGTCCAAGAGACATTAAGTAGTAGGTCATTCTTTTCATCCAGAAACCAAAGTTAGTGCCATTGAACAAAGCAGGTCTTCTTGATGCTTCATTATTTCTCATCATGGCTGCGGATCCTTCTTCAAGCTGTTAGGCTAGTATGAAGAAGCCTGCTCTGATACCAATTTTTGGAAATACTGAGAGGGGGTGAATCAATATTTCTTATTATTTATCTTTTAATTTTTCTAGTGATTGCAAACAACATATATAGATATGTATATGTATACACAGAACACAAAAATCAACAGCTGAAATTAATGCTTTTATTAAAACTCAAGATAGTGCAATGAAATAAATACAATATAAGTATAAATCTGATTGTGAATAGTTGCCAAGCTCCAACTTGGACATTAGTGAGGCTCCAACCTCCAGAGCACCAACTCTATTTTACAGTGGTTCTGCACTTAGGAGCACCTACCCCCAATGACTTCAGTCCAGTTCAGTTATGAGGCTCCAACCTCTTGGGCTCCAACCCAACCTTGGCATAAATAGGTACGCTGTTGCACTCTATTTAGCTAAGGTTGTCTCACTCTAGCTCTCCTGCCACTGCTGCTTCTACTACCTCACACTTTGGTTCATCACCACACCAACAGCAACTCAGGTTCTCTGTTTTTACTGTTTTATTTATATCCATACCTCTGTCCATTCATTTCCACTTACACCACCTCTTAGGCTTCCTCCTCAATCGCTGCACCTTCCTATGCATTGTCGAAGTTCACTGAGACGTTATGCTCCAATCACAAGTCCACTGAGACGTTATGCTCAAATCGCATGTTTACTGTGCAAGTTTTCCAATTTAACGGACCTGCCATGTCCTGTCGCAATCACAATTGGCTTGAATAATCTCATTTAACTGATGTTAAACCTTTTGAACTATAGTTTAGGCCTCCTGAACTATCGGGACCGTTCTTGTATGCATCTCTGCCTCAAAAGCCCATGCACGAAAAATATGCAATTACACAGGATTTATGAGTGAAACAGTTGAAACTTGTTAAAGAGCCAGACTTCAATTTTAATTCACCCACATTTAAACCTGTATCGGATCTGCTTAAATTGTGGTTACAATTCGAGGCTTCTAGGGGTCCTTTATACATCAACCCCATGTTATCGTTGATGGTCGATGGTCGATCCACCTATGGATGTGATATTGTATTGAATCATATTGCAATTGGACCATCGGGTGTGTGACTTACATCACAATTAGCGCTTGGGAGAGTGTCATGTTTTTGTGTATTGTTGCGATGGGTGGATGCGATAGCATTCAACCATAACATAATTCCGCAGCGGGTACACACACATATCGCAATCGGTGTTTTGTGGTTGACATCCATGTCGTCCGATCATCCGCCAAGCGATCCAACGACATTCACACCTCCAGCGCTCACAGGCTGCCCACGCATTAATACGTGATCAAAGTGGTTTCTACCCTGTCCCATCTGCCACGCGTTGCCTGATGATTGTGATCGCTCGCCCGTGTACGATTACTGTGCACCCTCCAAAGGCAGTGCGATCAATACCTTTTGCTGTCGTCCCTGCTCACTGTCTCCCGTGCATCTTTATCACCCGGTAGCCGTCAGATCTGTTCGCTGGAAATCTGACGGCTCATGTTTGTTTGTTGCTCCTCTAGTGGCTATGTCTACTCCTTGAATATTGCCATATTGACATCAATGACAATCTGTGTCCAATAGAGACTCCCTCTGGATGAGATAAAGGATTACAGTGTTGTCCATAAGGATCTCACCTTTGGACTATCAGCCCATGCTAAGGAAAAATGTTAGAGCATGGTAAAGCAGAGTTAAAGCGCTGATATGTGGGATTTGCGATAATAAAGGAAAAGTCCTCTAGACATGGGTCCAAAGGCCTTAGTGCATGAGGGTTCAGCTACTGGTTCTGTCTCCCATTCATATGAGGAAAGTAACGCGAGGTGTTATGGGGGAAATCCAAAATGCCCATTTCGCCTGTTTGAGAAGAAAATGCCTGCACTTGTGATTCTGTGCTATTACACTGGAATTCAAATCACCTGCTACTTCAAGACACTGATGGTGCAATACATAGGTTTAATGGGCAGATGGATCAACAACTAGAAGACTTTAATAGAGAATGGCGCAGCAATGAAGTAGTACAAGAGACTCAGAAGGATTAATGGCTCAGAATGTAGCCTCATTCCTCTACACAACATACTCCATAGAGGAAGTCCTTCAACTAGTAAAAATAGAAGTGATGGGAGCTGACTGAGGAGCATGAAAGAGTCATACAAGAAGCCAACTATAATCTATAATAGTGGTTATGACCCGGATGGGCACTAAGACAGTTAATGCTTCTCTTTGACTAACATTCATTTTTGATGTCCTGTAACATGCCTACCTTCAATGAGGCATTTATTTATGTAATATCCTTTTGGGTAACAAAGCCATTTCCAACTAATACAGCTAGTCAACCTGATTGTTAGAAAATCATATATTACAAAGAAATGGAACACACAGAATATTGCATAAATATAAACACAGAAAATGCATAAAACTAGAGAAACACAGATATACGTGGTTCTTCCAGTTTGGCCTATGTCCACCCCAAACAGCCAGTCCTTCCTTTCTATTATCCAACAAAATGAAGAGAAACAACCTACAGCATATCTGTTGTAATATCCTCTGTTTCTCTCACAGTCTCACCTCTCTATTTCTCGCTCGAAAAATACACATCTATATCAAAGCCCCAATACAATGCCCTCATCCAAAGAGAGGGGTTTCCTTCTAGGACAAAAACCCCTAAGCTAAACATAAGTTCTACCGTCAGATCATCTGCCTAATGAACGGCCCAGATTGACTAGAAATTACTATATTTTACAAGGCAATTTTACATCTGTTTTTAGCTTCGGGGGCACTACCCCCGAACCCCCGTGTGGAGGGTTGTACAAACTTCCTAGGGTATACATTTGGCTTAAACAAAGACCTCGAAATAATCATGCTCCACACCCAACACTGAAAGCTAAAATCAGGAGATAGATATTTTGTTGTAATGCATCTTCTTGCTACCCTCTCCAAATAAATAGGGGAAAGAAAGACTTAGAAAGGGTTCATAAATTCTAGAGAATACACTACATGTTATAATTTCATATTGTGTTTCATTTGCAATACATATATTTTCATAATATCAAGGAAATAGCAGTGTTTCCCACTTCAAAGGATTATAGTATATTTTCCCCTTTGTCTAATTAATTTTATGCTCATGCTTCTTCCCAAAATTCATGTAATTATTGTTGCTAGATGTGTTTCAAGCTCCCTCACAGATTCATTAGTATCTATATGTTAATGCAAATTCCTAAAGTTGTTCCACCAATTTGTTTGTTTGAAGATTGTTTATGTATATGCTCATGAGGACTATTGAGATTAGATCTTTAAATCTGCAACACGTCAATCATAGCTTTCAGTTCTCCCTTCATTCACTATTTCTTCTTGTAACCCAAATAAGCATAGAAATCTTTACTGCCCCAAGCTCTTTGTGTTTAATATAAAAGTCTCGAAGACTTATGCTCTATGTGATGGGTTACTCTTCTCCCTTATCTTCACTCACCCACTCTGCAAAATATTATTAAGCCCTAAGAACTTGAATCTCTTGGCCTCCACTATTTTTAGGATTATTTTTGAGATCTGAACTAGTGAAGAAGTATCAAAAATCTATGTTTCATTTCTCTCGATTAATGAGAAAACCTATTTCTTATGTACATATGTATCTATAGATCATAAGAGTTGTCTTTAGTTTCCTGCAAATCATTTGAGACACACCATTTTAGATGTTCGTAGGCACTAATCTTGAAGTAATCCAAGGCCATCTCTAGGAGATACAACATATTTTGGTGTCGTTATTAGGGATCTTATTCAAGGACTCTTTCCCCTGGGATACATGTTGGGTAGCGGAAGCCCGCGTAACAGTTTTTGGACTCAAACCCCAAAATTTTGGGTAGATATAGGGTAAAGACTCCGCGGGATGCATGAACCGTGAATTGTAATAAGTCAAGTCAAACGGTTGTCCGCCCAAAGATAATGTAAAGGAATGTAATTTGATTTGGCCCACCCATGGTCCGTGGACCATGGAAATGTATAAATAGTGCGAGGCTCTATGGTTAGGAGTTAGTTAGTTTTTGGCATTGTTGTTTTGATTTTTAATGGGTTTATGAGGTGAGAAGTTTTGAAGCATCATTAAGTCCGAGTCAAGGGTGTTGGTGGGTAGATAGAGGCACTATAGCGGTGTGTATAGAGGCTTGATAGAGTCTACAGTAGTGTGCGTGGACCCCTGAAGCTGAGTGAAAAAGGTAGATCTAGATGTATCAGTGATAAAGTTGAAATAAAGATAAGTTGGTTCTGAAACGTTGTGTTAAATCTAAAATATTGCAGATCTAGTTAATTTATGGTTTATCTTTCTATGGAATCTATATGTGTATGCTTATGTTATGGGCTGATGTAAATCTGTATCTCTTTTGAAAAAGCACACTCCTTATCTCTCTTAAATGTTTTCTTAAAGACCATACCAAGTAGATCTGATCTATAATAACTCGTTAAGTAGTAAGTATTAAGGAATAGCCCTTCCCTAGATCTGCACGGAAGCAAAGCAGTGCGAGGCTACAGAAAAATGCGTGAACCCACCAAACCACTTCAAGACATTCCAAGGGTGTGGAAACCTAGTTCCAACACCCTCCCCTACTACCTCAGTAAGACCTCAATCTGTGCTCTGTGGGATGTTGCCAAAAGGGCCGGTAGCTGCGAGATTTTTTTGGCTAAATAACTCTTTTGAACCTGGGTCAGGTCCATATAAGCCAACAAATGGTTCCGTTGCTGGGACTGGGATCTGCCTAAGGGATGTCTGATGTCAGAACACTAGAACCCTACAAAGAAAGAAATTGAAGAGTAGTTGGATCTAAAGCTTCACAAGTTCGTAGGCCAGGAAAACAGTAACCCATAGATATCAGAGGAAGATTGGTTGGACTGCTACATATACACAAATATCCACGAGATCTTCTTCACAACATTTCCGATAGAGTTGCACGAGTGGTTGTGAGGTTAGCGGACAACATGGGATGGTTCAGACTAGATCAACCAATTGTGTGGACTCTAGGACTAGTGCGTAGGCTAGAATTCACTGAAGATAAAATTGCACGTGAACTAGATCATTAGATGGATCGGGTAATAGGAGGATTTATCACTGAGTTCACGATAGATATAACCATGAGTTATAATGAAGCAGAAAGGCGATTTCTCCAAGGACCGCAGGGTAAGTATATCAAATCATTGAATACTTGGATTAAAATGTTGTTGTGGGAAAAATATATTATGCGCGTTAATTGATGTTTGGAGTAACGCGCAGTGGAAGAGGTTACTGAGGAACATGAAGGGTAGAGAACAGTCCTCTGATTTCTATCTCATGAGAAAGTGAGGAGCAGCTTGCAAGGTTCTCACCGAGAAGTGCAGTCCAATTGATTAACAAGTGCTTCCCACTGATACCACCTCCATCCATTCCACCACCCGCTTCACCTTCATCAAATCCGTCTACACCGACACTGACCCTACCCCCAACCCCACCACCACCAAAAGTTGGGATGGTGAGTGCAGTCAAGCTACCAATATTTAAGGGTGTAGGAAATGAGGAACCAGGTCAGTTCTGGTTTGTGGTAAGGTCTATATGGGATGCTCAAGGCATAACAGATGAAAACATCAAAAAGGCTACCCTAGTTAGCACACTGCATGACCACACATTGACGTGGTACATAAAAGACTCAAGCGATCATCCGAATGTGGGAATAGCAGCAATCCAGGACACATTAAACAAAGAATTTGGCCAACCAAATCAAAAGCACAGTCAGTTATTGGGTTCAACGAGATCGCAATGTTGTCTGGTGAAACCTCATGGGATTTGGATCAAAGGTTAAAAAGCACCATTTGCGAGGCTAACATGACATTGACGAATGTGTAGCACTGCGCATGGTTTGTGGCGTCATTGACACCACATCTGAGGATGACCCTATCACAACAAAATATCTCAACCCAAGCTGAAGCATTAGAGACCAAAATGAGGTTACATGAAACTCCAATGCAGGATCTAGGGTTGGGAGTTTAACAAATCCACAGGCAACTACAAAACCAAAGTTTAGAAATGCAAATCTTGAAGCCAGAAAGGGTGCCTTGATCGGAGGCGCATACAGAGATAGGCTGCATTAAATGCAAGAGTCAAGGACAAGACAAGGACCACTGCCCTGTCTTTGTGAACTATTTGGTGGGGGGGACCTGATGCCGTTAAAACTGGAGGTACAATTTGGACCAAGTGCAACAATTGTGCTCTGGTGTGAAATTTGTCAACTGGGCAGAAAACACGCAACGGATAACTGCCACCTATTGTAAAAGTATACCTAGACCCTGCAACAGCTGTATTGCAACTTTTTTCAATCAGTGGGTCACGATGAGCGAACATGTCAAAGTTATGACTTAATGATGGGAAGGACCCCAGCCTAATGAGTGCAGACTGAAGTGCGAGGTTTTGACCCAGCCATAGGGCCACACAAAGGATTTTGAGGACATGGCTAAGGAAGAGGAATGGCGCTCGAGCGGGGTCGCGGACAGCTAATCTATTATAACTGTGAAGGGCCAGGACACTATGCTCATGACTGCACTAACCCGACCAATATCTCTTGTCCATATTGTGAGTGGTTTGATCATGAAATGGTAGATTGTCTTATGTTAAATGCCTAGATGCATGAGAAGGGAGTGTTACAGCCCACCCCAACTCAAAATTTCCAAATTATGAGATCAAAAACATGTGAAGTGGACCCTAGTATAAACATGGTATTGAGGAGTGGCACAACCATAGGAGGCAATGCGCAAAAAGAGCTTGCAGAAGATGTAAAGGGGCACAATGCCCCTACAAAGGAACCTGACTCTGAGGTGGAACAAGGGAAGAGGACACCTAAGGAAGCTCAGAAAAGCTTCACGGAACTCTCTACTCTAGGTAGGAGGGACCAAATTGAGCTAGGAATGGATCCCTCCATGATTACTAGCTTTCTAGAAACCTGCATGAAGCTGTTGTGTGACAGTAAAGCCGTTAAAGGACTACAGGAGTTGATCACTGAGCGCGCCGGGTCGGGCAAGCCGTTCATAGTCTGAAAACTGTGAAGACATGCTCTGTGCATCGGACGAGAGATGAGAATAACAACACAAATCAGTGAATATGAGATGGACCAGGTCATTCTCGACTTGGGCTCGAATGCGAACATGTTACCTAAGAAAACATGGGAAAGCATGCGTAAGCCCGCACTGCAGTGGTCCCCAATTCAACTAAGGATGGCCAACCAACAAAAGATCTTACTGACGGGTTGACTGCAAGGGGTGATAGTGGACATTGAAGGCATAAGTATGTAGACCAACTTCAAAGTAATAGAAATTGTTGATGACAGTAATCCTTACCTTGCATTTCTCGAAATCAATTAGGCCATGGACATGAATGGGGTCATCAATTTAAAAAGGCAGAAAATGATTTTCGAAAAGAAGTCACTATGGGTAATAGTTTCGTTGGACCCAACTAGAGGAGAGTGCTACATCAAACTGGTGCACGATGAGGAGAGTGACGATGAATTCGACTGCATCTATCAGATAACAATGCAAGACAAGGATCAGGTGAATCCCACAGACGATGGAAGAATCTCATTGGAGTGTGATAGCTCCTGCACATCGGATTCAGATGAGGAGACTGAGTGATGGCGGAATTGATTGCATGAAGTTACGACACTTAACTATAATATTATGATTAGATCATTACAATGCGTGACCACAGAAGAAAGACAATGACCAGCAGATAACTATGTAACGAATGAGGGGCAGTTCGTCAACCTTGGCACCCTAGTCATAGCCTAGGAGTAGTCTGGTGCGTCAAAAGAAGCATCACGCACACCCAAATGGAGTGCATAGAAGCTGAGATGTAGGAGGTGGTTCCAGGTACGGATTGGAGGACATGCGCAGAAGCCATGTTGGAGCAGGGCAGTCATCCATCAACAACAAAGGGTATGCTTGTACATTGCGCGACCATCAACCCAAATGAATCTACATGGAACAAGGGCTCGTTGGGCCGAGAAGGGAACTCTCTCCATGACTGGATGAATCATTACCCCTATAGTTCGTCTTGCCTACAAAAACCTACGTGAAAGGATCCAGTAGCTATGGACAGCTGTTCAGCATGGCAAAATACAACTTTGCAAGTTAGAAGAAAGGGGGGCCAGAATCCAAGAGAAAAGTGCGAGGCTACATGAAGAAATTGATAAACTACAATTAGAAGTCACCCACATGGGCTACGGAAAAGAGCTAGTGAAGGGACCGAACATGGTTGGCTCTTCTACACTACTAAGACAAGCCGCGACCCTGCTAGCATGGTTGCGATTGCACTCTAGGGCACAAGGATGCATAGACCTCAATCCGCTATCAGACTCAAGGGAACGTGAAGGGTGCCTGTAGCCCGTGCTAGTAGGGAAGTGGAAGACTCGCATGATTGGTGCACCCACCTAACTATCCATAGGAGGCCTAGTCCCAGTGCTCCACATAGTTGGAAGAGGGTGCAAGACTATAAAACATGCTGCAAAAAAGCTACATGAGTTGGCTGCAACGTGTGAGCTCGATCACATACAGAAAACACACCCATGTACTAGGGGCTCCGCTGCTGCGGGGAAAGGATGGAAGGTGACCATTGCAAGCACTGTTCATGACAAGATGTCCCATTTAAGACATGGAGGAGCGGGCGGTGAGCAATTAAGGCGTAAGAGTAACCACCAAAATCACATTTATGAGCCACAAGAATGGCGAACGACTGACTTCAAATTTGAAATCATATATAAAAAACAAGAAAAGGGTCACACAATCTCGCTTTATCTTTCAAAGAGGACACCTTGGGTTCAAGCGAGTGCGAGATGAATGACAAGCAACTAGAAGAGAGTTTGTGGTTTTAGGAACTGCCAAAGCATTACCGAGAGTCATTCCTCATGTCGATAAACCCTACCATGGATAGTACATAGAAAACCACGTTGCCAGCAGCCGAACTCCCTAAATCACCCCGGACACTGCAGAAAATGAAGTACCCCCAGATTCTAGAACCATTAAGGAGGTCTCCGCAACATCTACACTTTAGCAAGCTCACAATGGAAGAAAAGGGCAAAACTGTCACAGTTGAAAGTGATGAGGAGGAAGTGGGCTCTCCAACATATGTCGAAGAAATAAACCCTGATGAGGATAATATCCAACCAGTGCGATGGCCCAAGTATGTGCCTCCAAGCAAAGGGAAAGCTAAGGTACCTACCAACCTAGATGAAGGCGATAATATACTCATCACCCCATCTCTTCCAAAAGGGGTTCTAGTTGAAAGCTCGGTGGTTGGCTGTATTTCGACAATGAAATTTGAAGAATAGGACTTGGTAGATACAGAAAAATTTCCCCATTTGGGGACTGGTGCACTGATGGAGTAGAGTGCAGAAGGGATGGTTACACACTTCAGCCAAAGGAGTGGCTGCAAAAGGTGGAAAAAGTCAGGTTGCTCTGTCTCTTGGCCATTCTCCACTTTCTCTAGCCCCCTATCAAGATGTTGGTCATTAGGCAGTTGATCTGTTTGGTCCATGGCGGAATATTATGGATTGGAAAACCCGTCCACATCATTGTCGAACTCATTCATAGGATCTCGCAGCTTCCCTGCAAAGGAAGAGACCCTAGGGAAATTGTTGATAAGAGTGGTGATGTAACAATGATAGAAACCCTGAAAAAGAAACATAAGCTTGAGAAGGGGTAGTGAGGGTATGTTATTGATAGTATTTTCAATAAGGCAATCCACGTTACTACCCAGTTGTTGGTTGGGAAATTAATGTGGAAATGTCGTGGCACCGAGGTTCCAGCCATAGTCATTACACTTGCGGAGGAATGCGCAACTCGCAAACAGTTCAATTAGTCATAGCTCCTTTCTGAAGAGTTCCTGATCAACTGCTGAGAGGTCCAAGAGGAGGGAAAGACCTTCCATTATGTGTGGTTGTTGCTGTCCATTGTGTTGGTTACCACTGACTTACCTGAAGAAAACCAGTTCCCCACCTTGGACCAAGATTGGTTAGAAGCCACCAAATACGCGTCCCTTTGGGTGACAAGGGATGTTGTATGAATCCAGGGCATCAAGATCTTTTGGATACTGATGGATGTGAGTGTGCGACAATTGATCAATGAGAAACACCACCTGTCCACCAAAATCTATGAAAGTGTGAAGCATATTACCGATTTTAAAGCAGACATGCACTTTGTCTACATTTAGGCACACAAGGAGCCCAACCAAACATGGACCACACTCCCTTTCATTGCCATTGATGAAGCTATTGATGTGGTATTGGATACCTGGCCATCGACATGGCATGGACTAGATGCGATGGGGTGTAATGAGACCATTATCCAAAAGCAGAAGGATGAAGCTAAGCATGTAGTACATCAAAAGTGGAATGAACATCACACTATAGAGGCTTGGATGGCCAAGGAGGTGACACAAACTTCAATAGAAAGGGCACCAACTAGAGGGGCTACATCGACAAAGGACAAAAGCAATCAGAAGGTACCTGTGTACCATGAAAGAAACACCATCAACCACAATAGGTGTGCCTTTAAAACAACCGCCACCGATATAATGGACGAAGCTGCGGAAGAAGGCCAAGGCATCTAAATGGGACGATGAATTGATGACCTTAATCGAGGGCATCCTAGGTGACATAGGGGACACAGTTCATGAAGCCACTTGGGATGCCATCAACGAGGCCATGTCATAGCATCATATTGTGTTGGGGGAGATCCATACACAGCTACAGGAATTTGGGATATGGGAAATGCCAACAGGCACTAGCATTACTTAGGCGGTTCCCGGTATGTCAGCTAATGAGCCGTTACTGAAGGCCCAAATGGCTCATACCATCACAATTCCAGCAGGAGCACTAATAACCGAAAATGTGGAGGATAGAGTTGATCTAGGATGCCTTACAGGGCTAGGACTAAACTTGGCTGACCTATCACTAGAAAGCTTGCACCAGCTTTAGGACAGTGCCACGATGGAACTCTGTGCTAGGGAAGGATGCACAGAATAGGTACTATGTGAATAGAAAATTAATATACAACAGCTAAGCCTCTGATGGGACGAAGCAGTCGCATAGAATCAACAAGTGGAGCAACTCGTAGTGGAAGCCTTCTCAAGTGCCCCTAAGCTGGAGATTGAGGCCGAGCTGCTTGTTGGCACATGAATCCAACTGGAGCTTAGCTTGTAGATCGTGGAATTAAAACTGCAGGTGCAGCCTTCGACGCCACCAGAGGTCACCGAGAAACACAAAAACATCATTACCTTCGGGCGCGAGACGATCACACGTTTGATGAAGGAATGTACCGATTTGTTGACTCAGTCGATTGTTACACTCACTTCACTCCAAGAAGATCCAACACTTTAGTGACTGGAAACAGAGGCAAGCGAGCTCCAACAAGCCTATGATAATATAAAAGGGACCGTGCAGATGGTTGCTATTACGTAGCGCTTGGCTAAAATAAGGGAGGCCTAGGACCTAAAAATCCAAGTTGATGTGGCCAGAGAGAAGGAAGCAATGATTAAAGCCCATCTCCAGCCCTGGCTTGATGAGGCATTCATGGTTTTGACCACCATTGAGCACAAGGTAGCACACATGTAGACAGAATATGCAACCAGGGAAATAGTGGAGACAGAGACTGATGTGTCGTTGACACATGTGGAATTGATACAGCGAATGGTGGAAGAAATTGTTGCAAGTACAAGCAAAGCATAGAAGCTGCTAACTGACCTCTACGTGAAGATTGTCACTCCAGCTGAGTGACTTAGAATGAGTGATCTGGATTTCAAATAGGAATGCAACAAAATATAGAGATAAACATATACACAAAAATGCAGTGGAAATAATACTTCATTTCATTAATGGAAAATACTGAAGTATGCTTACAACCAGAAATGGAAATAAACCAGCTAGGGTGATGGTAGCTTATCTCTGAGAAGAGATGTGGTGGCTACATGTTTGTGAACTATGTTACAATGAGGCTTGAAGGCCTGTTTATTGTTGAGAAACAATGGAAAACCCTTCATATCCCAAAACCTAACCCTAGAAAATGAAACGCCAAATTGTGGGCCCCGTTTAGGTAAATTGGTACATCAATTTCCCGGGGTCGTAACTTTGGCATATGATCTTGGTTTGACGTGTAAAATAGCTCGTTCGAAAGATATATCTGAGCACTACCACTTTTGGAAGGGAAATATTAGTCCATTGACCCATGTTGCCCCCAGATTTCCCAAAAAATGTCGTTTAGGGCCTCAAAACGACTCCAGAAGCTCAGGACCCCAAAAATTGCTAAAAATAGTAAACTGTGCTACAATTTAGGAAACTGGAAAGACTAAAAGAGATAGTTGTAGGGGTCCAAATGGGATAGGTGGGTGGCCACCAACATCCACCTAGATCAATGAGTCATGATGATTGTCTTGGGGGACTATTGGGTAGCGGAAGCCCGCGTAACGGTTTTTGGACTCAAAACCCGAAATTTTGGGTAGAGATAGGGTAAAGACTCCGCGAGATGTGCGGAGCACGAATTTTAATAAGTCAAGTCAAAGGATTGTCCGCCCAAAGATAATGTAAAGGAATGTAAGTTGAGTTGGCCCACCCATGGTCCCTGGACCATGGAAACGTATAAATAGAGCGAGCCTCTATGGTTAGGAGTCAGTTAGTTTTTGGCATTGTTGTTCTAAATTGTAATGGGTTTATAAGGTGAGAATTTTTGAAGTGTCTATAAGTCTAAGTTAAGGGTGTTGGTGGGTAGATAGAGGCTCTACAGCTGTGTGCGCAGACCCCTACAGCTGAATGCGCAAGGTAAATCTGGATGTATCGGTGATAAAGTGGAAATAAAGATAAGTTGGTTCTAAAACACTATGTTAAATCTGAAATATTGCGAATATGGTTAATTTATGGTTGATCTTTATATGGAATCTATATACGTATGCTTATGTTATGGGCTAATGTAAATATGTATCTCTTTTGAATGTGCACACTAGTTATCTCTTTTAAATGTTTGCTTAAAGACCATACCAAGTAGATCTGATCTATAATAACTCGTTAAGTAGTAAGTATCGCGGAATAGCCCTGTCATAGATCTAAGCAGAAGCAGAGCAACACGAGGCTACAGAATAGTGCACAAGCCTACTAGACCACATCAAGACATCCCAAGGGTGTGGAAACCTAGTTCCAACACCCTCCCTTGCTACCTCAGGTGAGACCTCAATCTGTGCTCTGCAGGCTGTTGTCGAAAGGGCCGGTAGTTGTGCGATTTGTTTGGCTAAATAACTCTTCTGAACTTGGGTTAGGCCAATATAAACCAACAATATGACAAGCTAAAACACTCTTTGAATAGGTGATAAAATTCTGTTATGATTGCATCCATATCACCTTGGCGACTCCACACCCCCCTCATTATCATTCATAACCTAGGATTTTAAAAGGCATCATACTCGCTTAGATACATCCCAATAAAAAGCCACATTTGTATCTAACCCTAAAAATTTGATTTTTAAGAAAGTCTGGAAAGAAAAACTCCCCCAAACCATGCTACCATCTCATCAACCTTTGAACTTCCCTCTTCCAATTCTTAGCCTGTAGCTGCTCAGTATTCAAGACTTACTCCTAAGGCCCTGACATACCCTGCTTCTCCTAAAATGCTTGTGGTATTAACCCCAATCCCTCAAGCAAATTGGAATCTTCATCCACTAGTCTAGATGGCTCTCCCAAGATTTTTTCTCAATAAATATGCACCCCTTGACCTTCCTCAACCTACGAGTAAAATTCCCCAAGACTACCTAAATCATCTACCTAGGTTCAATGGGGAAGACAATAACATGGTACAAAGTCACATGAAACCTTTAGTGCTTTTGTTGAGAACATAAATGTGGAACAATTGTATGTGGTTATGAGACTGTTTGTACAATGCCTCAATGGAGAGGCTAGAAAATGGTTCAAATCCTTGCCTAATGCCTCCATCACTACATGGGAGAAACTTGAAAACTCCTTCACCCAAAAATGGGGAGAAAAGAGGAACCTTGAGTAACTCCTTACTAAGTTCATTGCAAAAAGGAAAAATCTGAAGGAGGATACTGTATAATTTATCAAAAGATTTAATAAGTAGTTCAATAACCTACCAGGTGACATAAAGCCTCCCCCAGCTACAACTCGAGTGGTTTTCTTAAGAGCCCTTGAATTTGACATTGGTTTTACCCTAAGATAAAGGAAATCTACCACTCTTTACCAACTTTATATTGATTCTCTCGAAGTGGAAGAAAATCTGGCCTCAGCAGGGAAGTTGAGGGAAAAGCAAGAACCTATCGAATCTAAAAGAGGAAAAGAATAGGCATCCTCCTCTCATCAAGTTGGGGAATCATTAGAACCAAAGTGGGCTGATCTACATAAACTCATAAATATCTTATCACAAAATGTTGGGAAGCTCGAATCAAGAATAAGAACCTCTCCAAGCAGAATGCTCAAGTAAAAAACCAGGGCTATAACCAGCAATATATAAGACCTCAACTATTACTACTTCCAAGGGAAAGAAAGGAGAAGCTAGATCGGATTCCTCACCCCTTATAATTGGAATATAGTCCCGCTAAATAATCGTCAGATACTCAGGAAATGCAAGGAAATATATATGTTTGTTTTGCTGAAGAGGAACATGAAGATATTGCCCAACAGGAGGCCAATCATCACATAGAAGTAGTAGTAGAGGAAAAGGATATGGATTATTATTGCAAAAAGCTTGTAGAGTTCATGCAAACACAACCACAATTTAAATATAATCTAAGATCTTTGAAGAAGAGGACGAGAGAACTAGAAGAGCAAGGGGAAGCTACTCCCTGAGTGGTTCCTACAACCCCAGAAAAAGGGAAGGGTTACATCCTAACCCACCCAAAACAAGAGTCTTTGCAGATAAAGAGAGAAATGGTCCTAAGGGACACACATAAAAATAGGCACCTACTCTACTGACAACTACCAGTGGGAAGGGAGAAGGAACAAAGCTTTGAGATGTAGAAAAGGCCCAACATATGTTCAATCTCCACAAGGAGCTAGAAAATATAAAAATTCATGTTCCTCTAACCGAGCTTTTAAAGAAGCCTCATTAAAAGTATCAAGTCACAAAATTCATGCACCCAACTAGCTCAGCACCAACCCATGATAGTTTGAACCTCTAGGAGGAGAGGCAAATGGTTTTTTTTGGGCCGCATGTGGAAGAGTTGGATCCCTCTACTTCACCTTTTTATGTGACTCTGGTGATCCATGACCTTTTGTTTCATAACTGCATGCTAGATTCAGGAGCTTCACACAACCTCATTCCATTATTAGTAATGGAACAACTGGGTTTGGAGATCACCAGACCATACAAAGACTTATACTCCTTTGAATCCAAGCGAGTCAAGTGCTTAGGCATGATAAAAGATATGGATGTAAACTTGGCTCAGATCCCAGTGAAGAGTGTTTTCATGGATATAGTAGAGGAAAACATACCTCCTCACTTTGGAATACTCTTATCCAGATCTTGGGGTTCCAAGGTGGGTGGCTCTATCAAGCTAGATCTTACTTATGCCACCATTCCCACTTTTGGAGGTGAGCAGAGAAGGATGTATGAGGAATCTTGATTTGTGAAAATTCTGACACCATCTAAAGGCTTAGAGAACTCCCCAATGCACGGGAAAGATAGTGACATATCCTGCCTATTCTTAGAAAAGGATGAGAACATCTTAGAAGAAGCATCACTACACTTGACAAGATAGTTGAAATACCAACATTTAAATGAAAATGATGTATGGAAGTTATACTTTGATCGAGCAAACTCAAAAGATGGGAACGAAGTTGGAACATTATTGGTATCTCCCGAAGGGAGCATGATACCCCTCCCATTCAAGCTCGAATTTGAGGAAACCAAAAATGTAGCAGAGTACGAGGCATTTCTCTTGGGGTTACAGACAATGATAAATATGAACATTGAATGCCTATTAGTCTATGGAGATTATGAGCTAGTCATGAAGCAAATCCAAGACCAATTCCAAGCCAAAAACCCTAGGTTGAGGACGTATCGAAATGAAGTGTTGGACTTAATCGACAATTTCTTCCTAGCCTTTAACATCCAATTTCTGCCTAGGGAAGAAAACAAGATGGTTGACTCTCTTGCAGTAGCTGCAAGCACTTTCAGGCCCCCACAAACTCCACTCCTTAGATATGAGGTAGAAGTCAGACACAGACATTCAATACCTGATAATGTCAAACACTAGAAGGTATTTGAAGATGACAAGAAAGTAAGAAGATTCATCGAAGTCATTGGGGAGTTAGCCCACTGCACCATTGATCAAGAAGAAGAAGAATCCAAACAAGAAGCCACTCTGTGGAAACAGGGCATCCATAAAGGACAACTACCCCTGCCCAAGAAGGAAAATATATTGCAGAAGGTAGTGGGTGCAGCTAGAATGTCCATGATGGAAAGATTCTCTGGATATAACCAAGTGGCAGTCCACCGAGAGTACCATAAAGATGCCGCTTTCATGACCCCACAAGGGACTTTCATGTACGACCGCATGCCATTTGGGTTGACAAATGCAAGAGCCACATTCGAGAGAGCTATGGACATAGATTTCATGGGCGAGAAAGATAATCTTTTGGTAGTTTACCTAGAAAACATCATAATATTTTCTAAGATTGATGAAGAACATATCCTCCATTTAAATTTTGATTTCAAGAAGTGCAAAAGGTAGGGTCTCTGTCTAAATCCGAAGAAGTCTTAGTTCACCTTGAGTGAGGGGAAGCTTCTTGGGAACATAGTAGCACAAGTAGGAGTAAATATTATTCCTGAATGAGTCAATGCCATCAACCTCATTCCTTTGCCCAGAAACAAGAAAGAAGTCCAAGCCTTTTTGGGGAGGATAAATTTCTTAAGGCGATTCGTGCCCATCTATGCTAAGATAGTTAAAGGTATCACATATATTCTCAAGAAGGAGAATGATGTTAAGTGGAGCTCTTCCCCCATGATTCTTTCACTAGGATCAAGCAATATTTGGTTGAGGCCCCAGTGCTAGCTAGCCTTGATTACTCAGTGCCCTATTAAATTTTTTCTTTCACATCTCCACATACCATTGTTGTTGTGTTGTTATAGAAAAATAAAGATGGTTACAAGTATCCTATTGCCTTTCTTCTCCAAGTCTTGAGGGATAGTGAGATGAAGTATGATATATTTTAGGAATAGGCTTATGCAATGGTCAAGGAACTGAAATAATTTCATATGTATGTGATGAAATCCAAAATCACAATGTTTGTCCAAACAATGACAGTCAAAGGAGTTTTGGAGTAGGGAGACAGCGAAGGGAAGAGGAGGAGATGGATAACTAAAATACTAGAATATGAGCTGGAAATCAAGCCTACCAAGCTAATCAAAGGCCAGGGGTTGGCCAATATTTTATCTGAATCCAACTACCAAGCTCTAGGAATAAGCTTGATTGTAGAGGAGGGTAGCCGAGAGGATGAACAGAGAAAAATAAAAAGAGTTGAGTAGAAGATCTATTCCAAATATGAGGGATCACCAAGGTATAAGAACATCGTTCATTACCTCTTATTCCTAATATTCCCATTGGGAATGGATAGATCTAAATACTAGAGTCTGAGATTATTGGCACAAAAATACATTATAACTAATGGACTTCTCTATTTTAAGGACCCGGTGGGGGTATTTCTGCTATGTGTGGTTGAGGGAGAAACCCATGAAGTGATTGAGGTTTTCCATGGGGGAGTCTATGGGGGACAATACAGTTGGAAGGAAACAACACAAAAAATCCTCAAGGCATAATTTTACTGGCCCACGTTATTTGGAAATATTTATTCTCAAGTCAAGTCATGCCAAAAATGCGAGTTGTTTGTTGAAAGATAGAGTAATTCTCCTTTCCGCTTGATTGTACTTCATTGGAGAAATAAACCCACCTTCTAGCGGCCAACAAAAGTGGATTTTAACAATAACTAACTATATAACCAAGGGGGTAGAGGCTATCCCAACTAGGAATGCTGCTAATTCAATGGTGATAAAATTCATGGAGGAGAACATATTGTCCCGCTTTGGGTGTCATTTTAAAATAATCATTGATAATGCACAGGTCTTCAAATATTCCAAGTTCACCAATTTCTTACAGAAATTCAACATCATTATTGGACACTCCACTACATACTACCCTCAATGGAATGGCTTGGCTGAGTTTTCATATAAAACTATGGTGAAAATTCTAAAGAAGACCATCACTAAAAATAAAAGGAGTTGGGACTTTCAACTAAGGTTTTCTCTATGGGCTAACCGTGTAACACCCAAAATATCCACTAGGAAATATCCTTTTGAGATAGTATATGACAAGGTTGTTGTCTTCCCTATCCATTTAGTAATTCTCGTAGCTAAGTTGCTGCAAGAAACTGAGGAAGAGCCTAGTGCCTTGACTAGAAGAATAAATCAAATGGTGGAACTTCATGAGAACGGAGAGTATGATGGGACCAAACTGTCAAACTATCAACAAAGGATGAAATCTCTATTTGACAAGAATGCTAAGGACATACCTCTTTAGTGAGGATTTTTAGTTCTTGGATGGGATGTCAAGCGAGAAGAAAAAGGAAAGCATGGGAGATTTGATCCACTACGGTTGGGCCCCTTCAAGAGTGCAAAAGAGAGGGGACACACCACTTACATGCTTGAAAACTTGGATGGTGAATTGTTGGAACTGGCTATAAATGGTTAGTTCCTAAATTTTTATTTTCAAAATTAGAGATATTTGTCTCTTGCTCATTGTAAATATTTGGTGTGTGTGAAAATTATTATTTGAGCTTTTCAGTTTATTATCAAAAGTCCTTTTTTGTAGAGTTATATTTTGTTTAAGAATGACTCCATGCCCAATGGAAGGAAAGCCTACTGGTCTGCAGGTCCTCAGAACCTTGCTAGCTAGGCACTATCCCCAATTGGAGACAATGTTGTTACTCATTGCGTTGTGGATTTCAATTGGTCAAGGTTGCCCAAGCGCATTGAAATTTTGTGGCACTGGCCCATGCCATAGAAGATCTTGGAGCTCAATCAACCCCCCTCCAATGCCTAGTGCTTAGAAAATGCTTTCCAATGGTATATAGAATTCCAAAAATGGACTCCTGGAGCAGAAGTTAAAGCGCTTCGAATATTACCATGGAAAAGCCCAGGAAATGAAGAAAAATGGCTAAGTATGAGAAAAATCCCACATATCGGCTGTCACCACTAGCTCGCAGTCACAGTAAACCTCTAAGGCCTTTACGTGGACCGATTTGCGACAAAGTGGTACACTATGGGGGGGAGGGACGAAATATTTCAATACACGAAAGGAGAGAAAAACAAATTTGGGTCACCCCCCCCTTCTCTCGCCTCCATGCAGCAGGTTGTCTCATCCTAATAGTCCCACAACTCGTCACATGGGCAGGTTCCATACTTAATAGGCCTTTGCGAGGGCTGATCTGCTATATAATGTTGTGTCATTGAGAAAGGGCTAAAGTAGTGTAACAAAGGAAAGCAAGACCAAAAAAAGGAAGGTACACCCTCCTTCTCTCTCCTCCATGTGGTGGGTTCTCGTATCATGACAACCCTGTGTCCCATAATCCCACAATATTTATGGATCGGTGGGGTTCTAACACTCTAAAACCTTGTGGGGGGTCGATATCGCGAAGCAGTGTAAACGTTCCAGGGGAGAGCCGAAAAGGTATAACATAGGAAAGGTGGACAAAATAGGGATGGGTCGAGCCCCTTTCTCTCTCCTCTAAGGGGCCATGTGTCACATTACCCATAGGTCCCGCATCCTATATCTAGGCAACCCCGCAATCTCGCAATTACAAAAAAATCCAAAACTTTGCGGGGCGTCGATATTGCGATATAAATCCAAATCATTGGGCAAGTTCTAATTTTGAAATACAAAGGAAATGCTTGCAAAACAAGGCCTGAATGACCTTTTTCTCTCTCATCCAAGAGGCCATGTGACGACCTCTGATTGGTAACATGGCATCTAACGTCACCAGTGACGTGGCACGTACAAAGGATATAACATGGAGGGTGGACACATGCCACTCGTGTTTGGCATTTTTAGGGGTCCTATGTGGCTATTTCCATATGCCACATGTCACCACTCACAGGGTGACATGTGGAAATGATGATGTTAGGAGGTTCCTCGCAATTGGCGATCAGTGATCGCACAATGTAAAGCTTCTCTTCCACTGTGTTTCCTCCCTGGCTACTATTGCGATAAGGAAAGGGACCCCTCAGATGCAATAGGTGATGATGTTTATGGTATTAAGACCTCACGAATGGGCTATCCACCCACTCCAAAGAAATGGGTAAGGGGCCTTCTCCTCGAACATTTGATTGTGATATGCAGGCACTCCCTCCAGATGCAATAAAGGATTATGGCATGGTCCATAAGGATCTCACATCTGGATTGTTGGCCCACACTAAGGAAAAATGGTAGATAAGGGTAAAGAAGATTGAAAGTGCTGATATACGAGATTTACGATAACAAAGGAAAAGGCCTCTAGACATGGATCTGAAGGCCTTAGCATCTGAGGGCTTAGCCCCTGGTTCTAGCTCCTGGTTATATGAGGTGCTAAGGGGGGAATCCAAAATTTTTGTTTTACCTATTTGAGAATAAAAAGCTCGCGCCCGTGAGTCCATGATATTACAATGGAATGCATATCACCTGGTACTTCAAGAAACTGATGGTGCAGCACAAAGGTTTAATGGGTGGATGGGACGACAATTAAAATACTTTAATAGAGCATGGCGTAGCAATGGAGCAATACAAGGAACTCTGAAGGATTAATGGCTCAATATGGAGCCTCATCCCTCTACACAACATACTCCACAGAGGGAGGCCTTAACATAGTAAAAACAAAAGTGATGGGATCTAGTTGTGCAGCATGAAAGGGCCATATAGCAAGCCAACAATAATCTGTAATAGTGGTTATGACAGGATGGGCACCAAGATAGTTAATGCATCTCTTTAACTGATATTCATTTTTGATGTCCTATAACATGGCTCCCTTCAATGAGCCATTTATTTCTGTAATATCGTTTTGGGCCACAGAGCCATTCCTGACTGATACAACCAATCGACTTGACAGATGAATCTAGGAGATAAATAAGTTTGTTGTAATGTAGATTCTTGCTCCCCTTCCTAGATAAATAGGGGAAAGGAATACTTAGAAAGGGTTCAAAAATTCTAGAGAAAACACTACATGTTATAATTTCAGACTATATTTCCTTTGCAATACATATATTTTCATAATATCAAGGAAACAATGGTGATTCCCTCTTCAAAGGATTATAGAATGTGTTCCCCTTTGTCTAACTCATTTTATGTTCGTGATTCTTCCCCGAATTCATGTAATTTCTTGCTATATGTGTTTCAAGCTCCGTCACAGATTCATTAGTATCTATATGTTAATGAAAATGCTTGTAAGCGTTCCACAGATTCATTTGTCTAAACATTGTTTATGTATTTTCCTATGAGGACTATTGACATTAGATCTTTAAATTTGTAGCACATGAATCATAGCTTTCAGTTCTCCCTTCATTCATTATTTTTTATTGTAACCCAAATAAGCATAGAAATCCTTACTGCCCCCAGCTCTATGTGTTGAATATAGAAGTCTTGAAGCTTTATGCTCTATGTGATGGGTTACTCTTCTCTCTTATCTTCACTCACCCACTCTGGAAAATATTATTAAGTTCTTAGACCTTGAAGATCTTGGCCTCCACTATGTTAGGTTCCTATACCAATAGGAGTCATAATTTTGAATGACTAAGGTTAAGCCTTGTAATATTGCATATACATTTGCTTTCTACAAACGTTTTCCATATTAAAAAAGAAAAAAACGTAAAGAGGGTATGTCCTAAAAGAAAAATCAAAGGACAAAAAGAATAAGAGAAGGTCAAAAAATGAAAATATATGAGTCCCAAAAACAAAAAGAGACCATGAAAGTGTGCAAGTCTAAATGCCACTAATATTTACTTTTATGCATAATAATGTTTTTGTGCAGCTTGTTATTCATGCCACAATCCATGGTAATCAAACTATTTAATCTTGGTCACTTCATGCTTTGAATTTTATGTTTATAGCTAGAGAATAAAAATGACCAAACAATTTAATCTTGGCAGATCATTAGATAGATAGAGAAATAAAAGGAGCTCATAAGTTTAGTCTGAGCACTTCGATGATATAAGGTTAGAAATAGATAGTTTTCTTTATAAAAAAATAGATGATAAGGGTTTTCTAGCCTAAATGCACCCAAAGAAATGAATAAAACATGTTAGGGTAAGAGATGAGTAAGTAGAAGAAAAGTTGATGAACTACAAAGTTAATTGAATCGAAACACATGCATCATGCTTAGTGTTATCAGGAAAACTAGTGTCCATTTAGAGCTACTAGTCCCACTAAGACGGGTAGCTATCTTAGAAACAAAAAAACCAAAGTTACTTGTGTTTTCCTTTATGAGAGATAGATGAGAGAGAAGCAGAGAGTACCAACCTCATTCTTTCACTTGTCTCCTTGCTTGTTTCCTCCCTCCTTTGAAAGAGCTTCGCCACTCCTTCCTTACTTGTCCCGCTTCAAAGAACACCTATAGAGTCAGAGAAAAAATACCATCAAAGCATAGAGATCTATAACCATAAAAAATATAGGATTACATTTACATTAACCATACACATGCATAAACAAACACAAGATTCAAAGATATACAAGTATATGGAGGAAAAATCAAATAGATTTATTGATAGAAGTGCTAGAAGAGAGGATTACAACTCAGTTGTCTGATCTAGCGCCATCCTCCCAGCATGAAAGCCCTCTTCACCTCATGAAAAGACTAGATCACCCAACAATACAATGCTTCATAAAGAAACCAACAACACTTCCTTACAGAATACAAAATTCCAGCCTTTTGGATCTCTAGGATGAGGGATCCATATATAGATATTTGTACGTGGGTGAGTTAGCTTTTGGGATTTTTATTAGTGTCATTTCACTGATAGTTCTTGGTTCCACTTGGAGATTTCATGATCTCTTACTCATCCCTGGGCAAATTCAGAGAGGCAAGTGTCAAATGAGTAGTTTCTAGAAGATTCTATGGGTTTCCACCTAGCAAATTGCCTCTGCCATTTGTATGTTCTCACTCATTTCACCCTACAGAAGGGATTTTCAGTATGCATCACACCATTTGCATGTGACAGGTGAGATGCATCGCACCCTCAGCATGGAGTAGTTTGTATGGTCCAGCTTTGGCCAGTTCTGAGCATTTTTTCAAGGAGAACTTCTGGGAAATTATGTAATCAGTTGACCTTGTTCCTTTAGGGTATGAAACAAACATTTTATGATTTTAGAAGCCCTTGGTTTATGGACATATGTGATTGGGTTCGCAGTGCCCAAATATGTCTATAACACTTAGATACATATTTCAACATGTATGATCAACTATGGAAGATAAAACAAAGGTTTGCAAGTTAATGTGATTAACTCCCCCTCATTCATTTTTCCCCTATACTTACTAATTTATCCACAATCATGTTCTAGTGCTTTTAATCCTACATTTCAAAGAGGCTTAGAGCATTTCTCTGACTTTTGGTGCGACCGGAGCCTCGACTTATGACTTATGGACACAAGTGCTAGAATCCCCTCATAAAATTCATTCCCCCCTCGTCACCCTAAAAAAACCCCTTTTCCTAAGGTTAAACACCATTTTCCTAGGAAAAGTTAAAACCCCCCATGTAAATCCCTTTTCACCCAAAAAACCCACAAAAAACCTTTTATCTTAAGTATTGAGCATATGTCAACAAAATTACATTTTACCTTTTTACTTAAGGAAAAACCCACTCTGCCACATTTCATATTAATTATTAACTTTATTATATAACTCCTCGATGAAACCCTTTTCCCGTATATTAACTAAATCCCTAGAAACTAATACCTTTACCCCTTATCCTGAGAAAACAAATAAAACCACTTCTTAACCTGAAATAATCACAAATCGCTTGTGATTAAAGCATCGGGGCCCCCTAAAGTCTCCGTACATTTCGTCTATGCTATTCCTTCCTCGACCACCGTCCAATCATTTACTCCCAAATCCTATGATACCCAGTCATATTGGGCTCACCCAATGCTCGACCTTTACCCAAAGTTGAGTTAAACCTCTATTAAGCCCCACCCGATGGTTTTAAACCTATGATTAATTCCTAAATAAACCCATACCGCTGATGTTTAAATCTCGGGCCCCCCCTTAAGCCCAAGCTTTTATCTCCCACTCACTTCCCTTGCTCGACTATCATTAGATCAACTTCCCACTCATCCAATGGTCCATAGCCATATCAGATGCATCACATGGACAAACGTTACCTGCCTGATAAAGTGGTTTCCTCGACCCCCCGATGGCTATGTGTCAAGCTATGGACTATATCGAGTGACCCCTCCTAAAAACTGCCTTCGCCTCATAAGCGGTGCAACAACCCTTAATAACACCTCCCTACCAACTCGATAAACCACCTATTATCCATAATATGAATTTTCGTGCCATATCCAAAAAGTTGCTTGTTAAGACGTTAAACCTTGAAAACCCTTATTTTCGTGCCTTTCGCTCCATTTCCCAATTAAAACCATTAAAACCCTTCAGTTCCACCCTGGACCTCTGTAATGTAATTCAACCTCCGATTACATTAAAAACACTACCATGACCTCTTCCCCAGGCATCCCTATGCAAATTAAGCCATCAGTTGACTTTCCTGTTGACCGAGGTTTTCTTAAATAATTGTTGTGTTTTGCAGGTAATCAGCTGAAGACCAGAGCTTGGATAAACAATTATGATACTATTCGTAGAACTTGTTTACTCCAACACTCGACAAGAAACCTATTATAAATCCTATATTCAAAAGAAGAAGACCATTACATAAGGAACAGAGAAGAAGACAATTACACACAACGCCGAGAAGAAAACATTTATACAGAGCATTGATAGTCAAAACATAGGAGCCAAACAAAGTATGCAGTTAGAATACAAACAAATAAAACATTCAGAGACTTGACCAATATCCATTCCGCGATGTTGATACACATAAAAATAAAAGAATTTTCTAATGAATTACATAGTAAACAGTTAGAAATTTACAGTAAAATGAAAAAACACAGTGAAGGATAAACACAGGTCATCAAAGTGAAAGATTATCATTGACAGAGAGTATCAGATGAAATCCTGGAGTAAATAAAGCCTCTAGCGTGATAATTCAAACAACAAAGAGAATAAAGGGAAAAAGCAAACCATAAAAGCTAGCAGTACCAAAATAAATGGGACAACATGAAAGCAGTTCACTAACTGTCTCTATCTTCCTGCAAGAAGATATTTGTATTTCCTAGATTAAATCTCAAGTTAGTTTGGGATATTTGTAATAAAACCTTAGTATAGATACTTCACAATTCAAAGTATGTAGGTGTGGATTCTTATACATTTCTATGGACTTTTTAATCAAAAGACTGTAAAGCCATTGGAGCATTGACTGAGCCAACAAGCTGGATTGATGAATAAAGACTAGATATTTCAAAGGATTCATGTGTTAAGCGAAGTATAGACAAGTATTTTCTCACGTTGTTGCTAACTTTCTTAAAGTTATTCCAAAATGTTTATCTGAATCTGAATGCCATAACTGGAGTATTATCTCATAATTTGTTTAATTACACTCTGTTATAACAGTTAGGAAAATACATGTTTTCTACGAATATCTAAGTTAAGGAATTATTAATTGATCTTTGGTTTAGGTTGTCTCTTTATAATCTATAGCAAAGGATTCTTAATTGCCCTTTGTTTCCGATTAACCTTTATTCCTCGTTTCAATCCTGGTCTGAGAATTCTTAATTGCTTTCTCACCCTGGTTAAAACCTTTGCATCCCTCCGGCCTAAAGACCTGCACTCTACTCTGCTATCTTACCCTTTGAACATTCCCTTTAGTGAGTTGATCCAATTCTGCTGCCCTTGTTTTGACTCTATAGCCCAATGGTCTAGAGACATCATTCTATCCATTTGTTTCAAGGATTCCACCACCCAATCTTCAATACAAATCAAAATACCCCTTGAATTTTCATAACTAGCCTAAAATCCCATCAAACAAAGCTAAATCATATAGAGAGAGCCCTCTCTGAGCATCAAGAATGCTAGGTCCTGATCTCCAAAAGTGGTTTGTGGTTACCTAGGTGATCTGTTTCTTTAACCTTATGTTATAGACATTTTTGGGCACTTCAACCCCAATCACAAATGTCCATAAACTGAGGGCTCTTAAGTCCCTAAAAGTGTTGCTTCACTACCTAAAGGAACAAGGTCAATTGATTACATCATCTCCCAGAAGTTCTCCACTGAAAACTACTCATAAATGGTCAAAACTGGACCATACTGAAAGCTCAATGCAGAGGGTGCGATGCATACTGATTTGGTCCTTTGTAGGGTGAGATGGTCGGGAATGGACAAATGGCAAGGACAAAAATGCGAGGTGGAAGATCATGGAATCTTCCAGAAGCTTCCCCTCTGACACTTGCCACTCCATTTTTGACTAGGGATGAGTAAGAGATCATCCTTCTCCAAGTGGAAGCAGGAACTATCAGAGAGAAGAAACTAATCAAGATCCCAAAAGATGACTCACCTCTCTGTAATCATCTATATATGGATCCCTCATCACAGAGACCAGAGGCTGGAATTTTGTATCTTATAGAGAAGTGTTGTTGGTATTCTGGTGTACATTCACAGTGTTGGGTGATCTAGCCTTGCTTGAGGTGAAGAAGGGCTTCTTAGCTGGAGGATGATGTTGGGTCAGAGCACATGGTTGTAATCTTCTTGCTACTTTTCATTTGAATAAATCTATTCTTGTTTCCTTCCATATTCTTGTGTACTTGTTTATATATGCATGTATATGGTTAATGCACATCTGACCCTGCATTATTTATGAACTTAGATCCTTATTTCTTCCATAGTAGTATGTTGCTCTGATTCCGCAGGTCCTTTTGAAGCTGGGTAGACAAAGAAGAAGCGACAAAACTCTATCAAAAAGGAGAGGAAATCAAGCGCAAGACTCAGGTTGGCTCTCTTGGTTCTCCTCTCATTTATTTTCATAAAAGGAATCAATAGTAGACTTTGATTGTTTGTTTCTAGGATAGCCACCCATCTTAGTGTGAATAGCAGCATCCGTGTGGACACTATTCTCGGATAACAAAATGGTGATTCCGCTGGGGAGTGACTAGATTACTTGTTAGCCTATCTATCCTTGTTTCATTCATAAACATACAGACAAAGCCTGAAGTCAAGCCAGCTAGCCTTTGAACTGCATTTGTCATACAAATGCAAAGTAGATCAATGCTGCTTCAGTGAATCTCAATGTTTTGTTTAAGAATTAAACAATAGATCTGCAAGCAATCTAATTGCCCTAAGTGGTGGCTCTAGTAACCTCTTAGATCACCCTTGTGTTTTACATACACTAATCTTTACTTATTCAGCCTAAACACCTGAACTAGATTGCAAACTATGAGTGAATTCTCATTCAAAGTCTCGCACTGCTACCATCGCACCCTGCCTTCAAGGCAGCCTATATGCATTGCACTTCCCGAATGGAGTAGGTGCGCTGCATACCGAGTTCGCTGTGTAACAGGTGCGATGGTGAGAGAGGATTGACTTTACCCTCTGACTGTGGATTTTTCTCACTGTTTTCAGTCTTATTCAAGAGTTTTGTTGTCTACAGTCAGTGTACTTCTGTAAAAACCCCCTTCTCTTGCATTATTCCACCTCCTTAGTGCAAAGAACTATAAATGTTTTTTATGTATTGTGCGTCATTTTAGTTCTCTTTTGCAAAAATTAACATAGTCGAACTGTCGTCTCTAGATCTGAAACTTTCGTAGCTATCGTTTTCAGTTTTAGAAAGAAATTCCATTATTTTAGATAGTCGATTATATAGTTACTGTTGCATAGGATTTGAATTATTAGTTTTAAAGTGTCGAAAAGCAATTTCCATTTCAAAATCACAAAGTGTCTCTCTTGCTTTCACTTTATTTTGAAAAAGAATTTTGTTGAATACAGTCGCTTTAAAAGTAATTCAGTTTTGCACATAGCTTTCTTAACGTCATTCACACATTACGAGAGTTGAAAAACAAATACATGCATGTGCATTTGCATTTTGAATGCTTGGCTTGATTTAGGACTGTGCATTTTAGCGTGTGCTCTGTGCTCTGTGAAGAAAAGATGCTTGACTTGCTTCCCTTTAGTAGCTAGGGTTTTCATTGCTGAAAGAAGATAAAACATTTGTTTATCATATTAGACTTCATTTTAGGAATTATACATACATCACGTGGCGAACCTGAAAGGCAAACTGTTAAGCAAGATCAACTTAAAATAAATCCAATGAATCTAACAACGCTTTGGAACTTAATGCGCAACATTTAGAGGTCTAGGCTAGAGATGTATTCCAGCATCGTAAAGCCTGGTAACTGTTGCTTTCAGTGTTGGTTGGGTGATTCCTCCACTCTGAGATGGCAAGTGTCAGTACGGACTTGTACTCCCACGTACCGTCGCGTATATATTGGGAGACCACAATAGGCTGCATCCTTTATCCTTAGGAAGCCATGTTGACCGCCCTATCGATCATAATGCACTGAACACAGCATTTGGGAAGATTGATTGCCGTACCGTAAAAAGTATTCTGCAGTTTTACGATTGGTTTGGTAATCCTCTCTACCTAGATCTCTAGAGAAGTCCATTTTTCTCCTTTTCAGACTCCTTAAAGGAAAAGTTCCTCTGAGCACTTGTCACTTCAAGCTCAATAAAAATCGAGGCGACTAGAGTCATCTTGTCTTTTTCGACTCTTTAAAATTGAAAAAAACAATTGTGTCCAAGCTCTAAAAATTTATTTAATCGGAAAACGTCACAATTCCCTGTTGATATTGGGTTTGAGAAATGGAGTCTACCAACCAAGGATTTCCCTGTGAAGGAAATCCTAGTCCCTTCTCCTCTTGGGGAGATGTTGGTCCACCCCATATGGCCACTTTGTCACTTCTAGGATTGACAATTGGTTTGTCGGTCTGGCTCTTCTCTACCTTTGTCGTTCAGAATCCCATAATTCCTTAATAGTCTAATCAACAACTAGACGACACTAGAGTTGCCTCCCAACCTTCTACTTCGTCTGATCCTCTCTCTCCTCCTTCTTCTTCGCTTGATAAAGCCGATAAAGCTAAAATTCGAGTAACTGAGAAGAAGAAGAAGCAGAAAGAGAAAAAGGAAAAGAAGAAAAAGGAACCAAAATCGAAAGGGAGCAACCAAATATCATCTAGCGAAAATTCACACACCGCACAGTCAAAACCTAAATCACCTTGCGCCATTTGCAATGGAGACCACTATCACCGAGATTGTCCCTGCATCCCTCAGATATTAAGGGACTGGTCTCCTCGTTTTCACAATCCGGTAGCATCAACCTCTGGCGATCACGTTGAATGCTCACCATCAACCAGTGAAAGTGAAGCACATGGACAAAGAAGGAATCCTAAAATTCCTTGTAAGTTGTGTGAAGGTGATCAAACTGTCCACTGTCATCCCTTCCTTGAAGAGGCTAAAAGAGTTTTGGATAATTGTCCGGTTTCACCACTACGACTTCCTCCTAGATATAAAAAACTCTTGCCGAACTCTCCACCGGTTGAAAATCTGTTTGGCCCGTCATTGTGGTTAGCCGAAGAACCTATCATTGAAAATGAACCCTCTGAATCCATACCAGAAGAAATTCAAAGGGTCGATACGGCAGTTGACCCGGTCTTGCCTTCAGAGTGTTCATCTTCAAATGATACTGTCACTGAAGAGAAAGAGAATGACACCGTTCAAATTATTTTCATCAACACCAACTCCAATGAGCTTAGGGGCAGTCCCCCCATTCCTTTACCGCAGGAAGGAAGTTCACCAGAGTCATATTCCACCATCTATTCGGTCCCACCACAAAGCAACCTAGTTGTTTCCTTCGACTGGAATCTACTAGGCAGACCCCGTTTACCAGCCAGTGTACCATTCAGAATCATTATACAAGCTTATAGAATGGTCATGGTTGGTACCATCATTGATGAATGGGCTTCTGTGAGTATCCTTACCTCAACTTCTTGGAAAGCGCTTAGTTCGCCATCACGTTTTCCTGAAATGAGAAATCTAACAGGCTTCGACAAGGGAACTAGTCGACCTTTAGGGATCCTTCCGAATGTGCCCATAACTTTGAGAAGGAAAACTATTCACATGAACGTTATGGTAGTTCAAGGACCTTTATATTATAATCTACTCCTTGGACGCGACTATATTTATTGCATGGGAGCCATTGTCTCCTCACTCTTTAGAGTAATGTGTTTTCCACATGAAGGCAGAATGGTTAAGCTCGTGGACCAAATGTCATTCCTCAGATCACACATCGCAAATAGTAAAATGCCGTCCCTAAATGGTCTTTTCATGCAAGAAATGTCTCATCGGTCTCCAATCCGTCCACCTGATGAGCATGAGTGATTCAGGAAGATGTGGCTGAAACCCAGGGGGCATGCACCCTTGTCTGTTTCAGCAAGAAAACCTCAGGTATAGAGTGGATTTCCACGAGGGATATATGACTAGTATGGCAAACCCATCCTCACAGGAAAATGGGAACACACTGGAATAAGATACCTTCGTTAAGGTTATGCTGAGTGGCATGCGGTCGCACCACTCCCCTTTGTTTGTTTCGATAGACATCGCCAAGAAAGCATTTTATCTGCTACGTGGATGAAACTTTCTTGGTAACCTGGAAATTTTTCGCTATACCTGGGGGCATGCAAACCTTTCCGCATGCAAGTGAAGAGCGGCTATTTATTTTTAAAATTTTTAGGACTTCTAACCCTTGAAACCCATAAGGCTAGTCATTTCCTAACTTGCATAAAGAAAAGATTCGGGGCAAAGCTTCAAAAGGTGCAAGATCCATAAAAAATGGCATCTTGAATGAGACATTCTTATCATACGACTGGCGAGCAATGTTGTCGCAAAGTTCAAGCTTGTTAAAAAATAAACTCTCCATGAGCAGTTTTAGCACATGGTTGAAGCTCGTTAAAAAATAAACATGAGCAAGTGTTTCCCCCAGCATTTAAGCTCATTAAAAAATGAACCGGTAAATGACCATTGTGAATGCCTTATCACCAGCTTTTGAGCCTTGGTCGTGTTCTCGCCGTCACCTCCACTATTTTTTTAGCTGATCATTCACCCCCATATGATTGTTTACCCCTTCGAGGAACATCTATGAAGAGTGATTCTCCTAGCCATCCTTGTAACACTGTCGTGATTGGAAAATTCCAAATCTTACCTGGAATTAGCTGCTACCCGAAACCATCACTCGTTCCTAGAAAACAAGTCTTCTTTAAGCTCTTTTCACCTAACTCATAAAATATGAAAAGATTGTTGAGCGATTGGCCTCTCCGGCTCATTAAAAGGCATTGGAAGTGCTATCCCTCCTCTAGATTTTTATCTTTTTGGACTTGAGGGATTATTACACAAAAAGATCGAGCGCTTGTCTTGTTCGGCTCGTTAAAACTATCGAAAATTCATCCCTTTTGTATTATTTTATGCTTTTTCGGACTTAAGGGATTATACAACGAAAAAGAATCTTTGAAGTCTTCTTTCCGTTTCTTTCAGACTCTCTAAAATTGAAAGAGATTGAGTTATCTTTGTCGTTAAACCCGTTAAAACTGAATAGCGACAAACTCACCCAAATGGACGAGAATGAGTTTCACTGTCACTAGGCTTGCTAAAATATAGCAACAGGTTCGCCTGAAGGGTGGATTATAGAAAAAGAATATGTTATCCTCCTCAAGCTTGACAAAAATAAAAGAGGTACTGGTCAGCAATGACTGGGGAAAATTGGGAAGAAAACAAGAAGAAACTTTATTGGTAGCAAGTCGCCCTTGAACATGACACTTTCCTTCCGCATCCATGCCGGGTTGGGTTGTTCTATTCACTGGTCTTCAACATTTGTTCGTCACAACATCCATCTTTGGGTTAATGCTACCGATCCATCGTCAGTGTCGTTGATATGTTCAAGAGAAGTCATTCAGACAATTCACCTGTGTCTCACCCACTGCAATACATTCATGCTTCATTCCTTCATGACCGCCACCCTGAACCCTATATCATCAGTTTGTTCTCACACCTCCAAAATCATTTTCTTCGTTCTGTGTCATTGATGTGGGATTCATTAAGGCCCTCCTGCGATGGGTCGCTTCTTTTCGACATCAGCCCATTATCCAAGAAGTTGACTTAGGAACAACCCTTTCAGTACTTTGAAGCTTGCATGCCTCAATGGCAAGTTTCTCACTTTCGGCGACAGGTTTACATCAATGGCCTTCGACCGAGAGATTTTACATGGTGTTCAACACCAAGTCCCTTTTCACACCACGTAAATTGTACTGTAGTACCTTGAGGGGCATTGTCATTATTGGTGATTCCTCTCACACCTATTAAAAGATTACATCATTGGCTAGTAATCAGGCGATGTCTTTCCAGGTTCGACTCCAGAACATTTTTCACATGGATTGACTTGTACTCTGAGTAAATATTGGTCAAGTTTTGAAGACCCCGGATCTAGTTTCATCCATCCAGGCTACAATATATTCAAGAATATAAAAGCATCCAGTGTACACCATTGCCAAACAGATGATCATCCAAATCAAAGGATGATGTGTCCATATCATCAGTCTGTCACACAGACGATTTTCTGTCCTATGTACATGAAAATGAATTTATAAAGATGAGCATGGGAATGCGTGCCTCAACTAGATCATGAAAAAATGTTGTCAAAATAATGTATTGTATTGTATCTTATTACAGGTCACCTCCCAGCTCATAAAAACTTTAGATCCTCATAGTAAAGCATTTCACCCGACATCAAAAAGATTAACGACCTCATGCTTTAGGGGGCAACTGTTATAGACATTTTTGGGCACTTCAAACCCAATCATAAATATCCATAAACGGAGGGCTCTTAAGTCCCTAAAAGTGTTGCTTGACTGCCTAAAGGAACAAGGTCAACTGATTACATCATCTCCCAGAAGTTCTCCACTGAAAACTACTCATAAATGGTCAAAACTGAACCATACTGAAAGCTCAATGCAGAGGGTGAAATGCATATCACCTTCCCAATATACAGGGTGCGATGCATATTGATTTACTCCTCTGTAGGGTGCGATGGTCAGGAATGGACAAATGGCAGGGACAAAAATGCGAGGTGGAAGATCATGGAATCTTCCAGAAGCTTCCCCTATGACACTTGCCACTCCATTTTCGACCAAGGATGAGTAAGAGATCATCATTCTCCAAGTGGAAGCAAGAACTATCAGAGAGAAGACACTAATCAAGATCCCAAAAGATGACTCACCTCTCTGTAATCATCTATATATGGATCCCCCATCACAGAGATCCAGAGGCTGGAATTTTGTATCTTATAGAGAAGTGCTGTCGGTATTCTGGTGTACATTCACAGTGTTGGGTGATCTAGCTTTGCTTGAGGTGAAGAAGGGCTTCCTAGCTGGAGGATGATGTTAGGTCAGAGCACGTGGTTTTAATCCTCTTGCTACTTTTCATCTGAATAGAGCTATTCTTGTTTCCTTCCATATTCTTGTGTACTTGTTTATATATGCATGTATATGGTTAATACACATCTGATCCTGTATTATTTATGAATTTAGATCCTTGTTCTTTGCATATAGTAATGTTGATGTGATTCCACAGGTCATTTTGAAGCTGGGCAGACAAAAGAAAGAAGCAGCGAAACTCATCAGAAAGAGAGGAAATCCAAAAATCAGACTCAGGTTGGTTCCCTCTTGGGTTCTCTCTCTCGTCTATTTTTCATAAAAAGGAAACAATAGTAGACTTTGATTGTTTGTTTCTAAGATAGCCACCCATATTAGTGGGAATAGCAGCATCCGAGTGGACATTATTCATGTATAACAATAGTGCCCCCTGCATAATGTGTACACATCACGACATGTACAGAACACCACATGCACAACGTGTACACAGAACCACATGTACACACCACCAAATGTACATAGCACCAAATGCATGACATGTACATAGCACCACGTGCACACAACACCGCATATACACAACACCACATGCACACAACACCACATGTACAATCATGCACACAACATCATATGTACATAGCACCACATATATGAGATGCACACAACACCATATGTACACAACACAATATATCCAACATGTGCACAACACCATCTATACACAACAATGCATATCCAACATGTGCACACCACCATATATACACAAAACTACATAAACAACATATACACAACACCATATATACACAACACCACATGTATACACAATCATATTGAAAACATGTACAATATGTAAACCATATACATAATAGTAGTACTGCACATCCAGATACCACATTATCTCTACCAAGAAACCTTACTTCTAGTGTATTTACACCATCCATGCTTGCCTCAACATGATGTAGATCACACTGCTTTCATTCCGATGATGTGTCCCTCAACATTACTTTCCATAACATAGACATATATAGTCACATAATATCAATTCAAATCCACATGATACTGACTTCATAGATTCTTTTTGGCTACTCTTCCCGCTTGATTCCTCATAAGACCAGGAACCTCTTCATGCTATTCACCTACATAAACAATCATTCCTCCAGAAGCATGATTCTTAACAAGCCTATCATACAATTACATACATACATATAAACATTAGCATAAAACAATCATCATCTCTGATGTTCCTGTTAGATAATGACATACACACATACATGTATAAATATAGAGACCTCAATATAATGATGATCACAACATAATTACCAAATATCATAAGGTCAAGGTTAAGAGAACTTCCTTTATCTATGCATAACATGCAAGACATTGAGCACAAGAGTTACCAACTTAGCCAAGGAATATGACAACTCAAATCCATTTACTTTACCTTTCTTGATTACTTTCCTCATCACTTTCCTACCACTGTCCATTTACCTCAATGGACCCAGCCAATCCAACTTATTTTCATACTCTTGCCTTCAACTTCCCTTATACATGCATTGATTTTCATTTGGGTCTTACATTACCTGTTAGGTTTCATTCAACTCTCCCCAAGCTCCATTAATTTCCTCCTTCCCAACCAAATCCCAAGACCCTCAAAACATAAAGGGAAAAAACAAGAAACAAATAAGAAGAAAATCATGAAAAACCAATAGCAATACAAGACCACAATCAAAGTAGTATGGCCATACACTAGACATAAAAAATACTGCAAACCAAGAAAAAACAAATCACAAAAGACAAAAAGCACAAAACTAGCAACAAACACCATGACTCAATTCCCCATGGGTTCCCAATGCTTCTAAGGGAAACCTCAACCCAGGCCTTCTTCAAGATTTCATGGAAATATCTTTTCCATGAAATCCCCTACATCATACCATTATAAACACACAAATGTCAACATATAAATAAACATAACATTATACATATTACCTTACATTGTTGTGCCAAGCATGTTGCATTATAACTAAACACATCCATGTCATCACTCAAGGAACTTCAACTCCTTGATGAATCCAACCATAGATGTAAACCAATTTTTACACATGTCAAATACATATTCATGAATCTAGCATATATCCACATAATGTCAAATAGAATCAATGTTAAGAAGACTTCTTATATTCATACAAAGCACTCATTCATCTGGAACTGCGGTTTCCAAACATTCCCAAAGGACTTCTTACCCAATTCTTTCCTTTTACCCTTTTACCTTGATGAAATCGAGTCTTAATATGTACTATCACATCACCCAACTATTAGTTATTAAAAAAAATCAATTGTTATCTTGTCATGTTAATACCAAGCATGTTTCCCTACAACTATTCACACATGCGAGTCACATGTTCCCATGATCAAGACATTATTTATATTAATTTCAAATCAACCTTTACCAAGACTAACATCCATGTCATAATTAAGTCGTAGCTATTAATCATAATATTAGAACTAACACCCCCTTGTACTCAAGTACATATCAACTATCTCAACACATAACGTGTTAGTATAAACATCTTAAAACAAGATCATTCATTCAAGGAATCTCATAGACACATACTCATATCTTGCAATAAGTCAAACATTCAAGAAAAATTTAAACATACCATGTGAGATAAGCCAAATGGATGACATAATCAAACTCATACCTCAATGTATCTCAGCAGAGGCTATCACATCTGCACAAGTTAGTTCATATTAGTATGACACAATATCGCAAATGTATCGACTCATACCTAAATATCATAACCATAACCATATGCACAGGCTAATCCATATTAGCATAATACAAAAAAAAATCAAGATCTTAGGTACATTTATCATAACCATCATGCATATGACCAAAATACATATAACAACAAGTTAATATCCTTCATGACTAATTGACGCATGCACATATGATCACATTGATTAACTAACACTTATCATACATGTAACTACAACAACCATAGACTGACAAACACATACATAACCCTAAAGCTTCTAACAACCATTAACCAACATACATGCATACCCACCATACAAATCTCTATGATGATATGATCTTACCCTGATCCATAAATTGTCGTGTGTTGGGTTGTGGTATATTCTTTCCATGACTAGCTTTCGCTATACATTGTGTGGGTGCTATCGGGGGGTCATAGGGGAGGTACCTAGCCCCCCTGTCTAGGGGTATGCAGAGGGGCGGTAGCCCCCCTACATGGGGTCCTGTGAAAACCCCCAGGAAATTTTTTTTGGACCCTATATTATGTGGCAATGCCTACCTATGGTTTTGTGCATGGATTTCGCACATGCTTTTGGGCATGATGGTTTTTTGTCCATGGTATTTTGTAGATCTAGTCAAGGTAACTATGGTTATGTTCTAATACATGGTTAAAGAATTGGGGTTTATGGATGCCTCGACATGTATATATATGTATTGTAACATTGAAAGGAATATAATAAAAAATCAATTTGGTTGTCCCAGTTTTGGGATCTAAGGGGAAATCTCTGTGTATATCTGTTTTATGTTTTATGTTCTTGCCATTGTTTATTTTCTATTTTCATAATTCGTATGAAGATAATTTTTATATAGGGTTAAAACCTACACTGTGGAGATTCCACTGGACAGATCCTCACAACAGATATGATAATATTATATTTAAAATATGAGATTCTACACTATTACAATTTTATTTAATTTCTAGATCTATAAAATTAAATGTAATTAGTGCATTCATGTAAAAGTAAATCAATATAAAAGTAGAGGACAAAAATATAAGCTCACATACAAACATAATACACAAAATATGCTCTCTAGGAAACCCTTTTGGGAGAAAACCCAACTGGAAGGTGAGGCCACTTCGCTCTCTTTCTCTATCTAGAAATATGGTTATAGATACAAAGAAGTAATGCTTGTGGCCCACCCGCTGTTATAGTGCACAGATCCTCTCTATGTGCTCTACCTCCTATCTCTCCTATCTATCTTTTCTCAACTATGGAACAAAATTCTCTCGAAAGAATGGAATGCCTCTTCCTCCTAGTGGCCCGATTATAACACAACCCAATAGCCTACTAGTGGTTAAGTTTGACTACATCAACTATTAACTAGAGTTATGAAATAGACTCTTCTAGAGTATTTTACATCACACACATGTGGCTAGACACTTTTTCGATGAATAATGGGAGCTCACATGACATCGTCCTGAAGTATAGGTGTGAAAACAGGAAGGTCAACTTCTAGGTGGCATAACTTTTGCATACAGACTCTGATTGATGCAATTCATGCACTATTGGAAGTATTTCTATGTGTAGAATAATATGAGAAGGTGTATATATTGGGCGAAAAAATTTGACCCCCAAAAATGTCATTTGATGCCTCAAAAGGATCCCGGAAGGTTTTAGACCCCATATTGCCCAACTAGGTCCCACAAGTAAAACCGATCCCATGAGCTGATTCCTCCACTTTTTACACTCCTATTGCATCAAGATGGATGAAAAACAATATAATGATCCAAGTCAGCTCATACCCCAAGGTCGAGTGCTGCAACATTGCTTTGATGGTCTGCATCTCCTATTCTATCTCAACAAACACATTAGCATCAAAACAACCAATAGCATCATGATGACACAAGCCACATACAATGACCCCACAATGCATGTTTGACCTACTATACGTGCATAACTATAACTATGACAATGCATGAATAACAATATAGGGACACTGACATACATAAAAAATGCATATACAACTGACATGCATTCATGAAAAACACATCTTAACAATGACCACCCCTAGAAAACACAACTGTAACATTGACTACCCCCATGCATACATAACAAGCACATATACAACCTTCATGTGTGCATGACAAAAAAATTTGGCCCATCCAGTCTAAGTGTTGAACCATGCTCTAATACCACTCTCTAACACCCTCGTTCCACATTTACCCAAGTTACTATCCTATTGGGGTAAACATGTGACAAAGAGTTATTATGATATGATTGAACCTCCTATATCACCTTAAAGAAGTGGAATCAACGAACCAAACACCTTAATGACTTCCCTAGCAGGTGCTATAGGACCCCCAAGAGCTAAACCACCCTTCCAAATTCCCAAACCTTATGTTAAACCTCTTTTCTTAGTTCCTTGATCTCCCAAGCACTGCCAAAACACTACCCAATTTCAACTAAAACCCTCCCGTCATACGCATGATTCCTACAAGGGATTGACTGTAGTCTTGTTCACCCAGTTTTGTGCCTATGGCCACGAGATTTAAGCCACTTTTTCAAGCTAGGATCTTGACATGTACCTAGAACTTAATGAAACTTTCCAAAACCATGAATGGTCGATGGACAAAGCCTTGCATACAAATCGTAGATAAGAAACAGACCTAAAATTTTCTATCAATGACATTCATTCCATTAAACATGTCATGAACATGAAATCCATAGCTCACAAATAAACATATGACCATATGGGTCTCATACTTATCTGAGAATCATCAAGAAGGTTTGATTCCCTCTCATATTAGCTTCAATAACAACTATTAGGTCATGCATTTGATAACCAGTCACATACTCATCAAAAATATACATCATACAACCATCATATAACCAATACTTACCAACATACAAACTGTGGAAACTCAACAATAATGTCACCATCATAATCAATAGGTATGCTCATAGATCACAATAGAAAATACCTCTTATTAATATATGATAATTTCAACCAAGTTAGGGACTTCCACGTATCACTTGATCATAGACTAGGGTTAACGAAATATTTATTTCATCCTGTCACAATTGTTATATATTCCAAGCATGAAAATGGGATCTCAAGAGCCATAAATAATATACATCATACAACCATCATATAACCAATACTTACCAACATACAAACTGTGGAAACTCAACAATAATGTCACCATCATAATCAATAGGTATGCTCATAGATCACAATAGAAAATACCTCTTATTAATATATGATAATTTCAACCAAGTTAGGGACTTCCACGTATCACTTGATCATAGACTAGGGTTAACGAAATATTTATTTCATCCTGTCACAATTGTTATATATTCCAAGCATGAAAATGGGATCTCAAGAGCCATAAATAATATACATCATACAACCATCATATAACCAATACTTACCAACATACAAACTGTGGAAACTCAACAATAATGTCACCATCATAATCAATAGGTATGCTCATAGATCACAATAGAAAATACCTCTTATTAATATATGATAATTTCAACCAAGTTAGGGACTTCCACGTATCACTTGATCATAGACTAGGGTTAACGAAATATTTATTTCATCCTGTCACAATTGTTATATATTCCAAGCATGAAAATGGGATCTCATGGAATAAACCAAGAAAAGGCAAACGAGGCTTTCCAAAGGCCAAACCACCTCAACCCTCAAACATTGATTCCACCTCCTGGTTGGACACTAAAAATCACCATATCCATCTCTACCCAAGCTGTCTAGGGCTCCAAAGGGTTTGTTCCAACCAACGCTTCCACGACTAGTAACTCAACCAAGGGCTCAAGAGAATTTGTCCAACCAAAGCTTCTAGGACTAGTAAATCAACCCAATATGTTATAGGGTTGTTTTTCCAACCAAGGCTCAAGCAACTAGTAACTCAACCCACAACCAAAGGAACATGAGCATCAATTAGAAAGAAAATTATAAAACTCACAACACCATGACTATCCAGGAAATGGAAAGGCTAGGAAAAGCCACTGTCAATCTCGGTAGTCCTCCATGAAATTGACAACTCATAACCAAGAACCACATTCATGTACCATGCATACCAAAACTAGCAAGGAAACCATATATGTAATTCGATACCTATAAATAAATATATTTGTAGTTATTTCTCCCATTGTCCTTTTGTGCTTTTCTAGTTTTCCTTTGCCTTCCTGCTCCAAATCCCAAGTATGCTCCAAGAATGCTCCAAGAAAAATCTAAGTGTGAAATATTATGAGAGAGAATAGAGAGCGAGAGCTCCAAGCTAAGATTGAAAAAGGCCATGAACTAATCCTCAGAAGCCTTTTTATCATTGAGGCCTGTATTTTATTCATTTTCCTTAATTTTCCTTCAATTTACTCCTCACATGTAAGATGTGACCTTTCACCTTCCTTCTCTCCTATTTTCCACTATTTTCATAAATAAATGCCAATAAATTCCACTTTTCCTTTGCCATTGCCTTTTCCAATTTCCATATAAATTAATTGATCACAAGTGATCCCAATCACTATGTATTTTTCCCAACATTCTGCTTGGAATATATGTCCCATGGGCTTGTTCTTATTTATCTTTTACGTGGAAAATCAACCAAGCACTGTTACATGGGCTATTTAGAGTTCAAACTCCTAATTGTGGGGAGTCAAAATATCTTTAATGGTTTGGATATAACTTTCGTCATTCATCCATGAAGGGTTGAACTTAAAAGGGTTGTTGGGTTTTCTACAACCACCTTTTAATTCTATAAATACCAAGTGATTATCATAATTTCCTCCACAACCAATCCACTAGTGAAACATATTCCTACCAATTCTTTTTCCATGAGGGATCTATCCAACTGCTTACCCACCATTATGTTCCTAGCATGTCTATTCCTCTAAGATGGTTTGAACTTAATTGGATTGAAATATATGAGATATTTTTCAATCAATTTCCTTGTGAAACAATTTTCCAAGAAGTCTTCTTGAGCTTGAGGACCCCAAACATCTAAGGCCCCAAGGCGGAATTTCGATCCCCCACAGACCATAAAATTATAAGCCTTCATAAAGGAATTTCCATCAAATTGTTCACGAAGGGAACTTGGTCTTGACAGGGGCCATAGATGTTTATTATTAAAATCTCCATACATAGCTCTGAGGAAAAGACTACCACTCTTAGAATCATCTCAAAGCCCTAGGTTCTTATGACTCTAAACTTCCTTAAATTAAAACTTGTGGCTAAACCCTCATAGCACCCTCTTGCATATGAAGCAAAGAAAAACCACACAAGGAAAATATTGTTAAGAGATCTAGAAATAAAAACGCCATGACTTATATTTTACTGGAGAAAAATAATGTCAGGGCATGAAGAAAGGAGAAATATCTTAAGAGATATATTTTTCAAGAACTAACGAAATCCCTATGAAGAAAATAAATAATAATAATTATGGAAAGGAAACAAGGGCCTGCACTTCTCTATGTGCCCCATTTAGGGATTGTTGTTTACTATTGGAAATATCTAACCAGGCCTTAAGTTGAGCCTTGGAGAGATTTGATTTCTTGCCTTTGAACTTACTAGGGCTAGCCTTAGGCATTAATACCCCAAGGCCCCCGACCCAATCAAAGGGATCATCCTTGGGCATCTTACATCGAATATTGTAGTGAGGGTTCACCAAGGGAAGTGTAGCCAACTCATACATAGGTTTAGATGAATAATTAATAGGGATAATAGTGGTTATAATGTTTTATAGAGTATTATTATTTTGATTCATGGAAATAATATTTGAAGAAGAAAATGTCCCAAAAGGAATAGGTCGTACGTTCGAATACACAATAGTAAACATTTGATATGCATGACGTGATGGAGTAGAAGAAAAGTACCTACAGGAAGAGTAGGCTGGTCTTCCCTGAATCACGAACCTCACCCTCTGAGAGTGCACTTTGAAATACCTCCTGACCCAGATTAGTTCGAGGTTCCAACATCTCCACCTATGACTGTTCCTGCTTGAAATTCGCCCTTGGAAGATCTGGCCTTCGCTAGACTGCATATATTCGCCCACATATTTTGAACTAGGGCTCTAACTTCGCTTTTGTTTAATACCAAGGGAGAAATATCTTAGGATTTGGCCTTTCTTATGACATCAGTGACAGTGAAAATGAAATTCCTCATAATCAAGCCATTGAATGTGTTTGTGTCCATGGAATGAGAAATATAGGTCTTCAAACAACCCTTCTCATAGGTCTAACTTAACCAAGATTTGTGCTACCTTTCTGGCCCTAGAATATTTGAAGGACACATTTTCTTCTATATACTCTCCTACTTTGTTTTGATAACCCTAAACACGTAGTTAGTTGACCTTTGAGAAGGAAGGGTTGGGAGTCTCACCTAGACTAGAATCACTTACATTGTTTCACGTGTCACATCAAATAATGGGTTTCATATCATCAAAAGAATAGGAGGTGAACCAATAATCCAACTTTGAGATAAAACCCACGATGCAGCGTATGGAGATTCAAACTGTAATATAAACAATTCGTGGACCATAATTATGACTTCTACCACTTTATCCAAATTATATCTCTATGACTTCTTAGTACATTTACTAGTACCTTCCACCTCAAAATATCTCCCTTTGGATCTTCCAACTAGAATATGGTTAGAAGCCTCCATTGGTAATTAAATTGTATGTCCTCTCCAAAAGCTAAAATATGATCCTGAGACTTGAGTATAATGCACTTACCTTTCTACTGCTTTTAACTAGCCCTTTGAATCTCCCCACTCCTAGTTTCAGTGGCTCGATCAATCAATCGATTTCTCTAATAAACATTTTGGAGATTCACAGCAAGGGTTTCACACTCCTGATTGATTCCATCCCACTGGAACACCACTAGATTCTCTAAATCCAAGAAATTTTCATCCCCATCATGGATTCCCTTTTCCGGTGACAAAAACCCATGCAATATAAACTTTAACTCCCCCTAAATATGAGAACTCCCTCCTATAGGGTTTTCCTAGGTTAACTCAGGGGTAGCTCCCAGAGAAATTGAATGAGAAATTCCACTTCTCTTACCTATTTCATACTCATTCCCACTCACTTGGGTTAAATATTCCCAATTGATACATAAATCCCCCAAATAATTTGTTGATACCTCTCCATTAGTGATAGCACTACCAAAGAAAGTGAGCTTTTTCTCCTAGTATATGGTTTCAAACTGAGAAAAATACAGCAACACCTCCCTTTCTGAAGAAAATTCTAAGGTTGTATGCTCAATGACTTCAGAAGATGGAGCCTGACAAAGTAGAATCAATTAAGAACCACTGCGTGTCAAATTTACAGATCTCTTTGCAACGTCTTCGAGGTTACCAAAATGCACTATTTTGTTTGGTTGCAACTAAGTTTGTCAGTTTTTCAGAGCAAAAGGCTGACTTAGGCAGGGAAACTTTTAAGGATGGAACTTTATCTTAAAGTTTAGAAACCTTCGCAAATAATATTATTCCTTAATATGAAAATTGTAGAATTTTTGTTCATATTTTTGTAGAAATATTTAGATTTCCAATGATTTTATATTAGACGATATAATATTTTGATAGTTTTTAAGGTAAATAATGGTTTACTATGAAATTTGGGCGAAATAGTTTACAAAAAATAGAAATAGGCGAATATTTTTTTTAGAAAAATCATGGAAAATTAGCCCACCCGCAAATATTATCCCCTAAATTTTTCCTTGGACTGAGGTCTTCAATGGCTGGAACACTCCACCATTCTACCACCATGGATGGACTAGTAATTCCCTCTTCCTAGGACCTCACCATGGTCTAAAATTCCGAACATGCATTCTCCACCTGACCTACTTCTAGGGAAACAAAGACCTCCCCTACATTGAAAAAAAATGATTTGTAAATATTTCTAACATGTGGAGTGCTAGTTCGAAGCCTCAACTTTGCTTGATTATGTTGATTGGGCTCCAATCCCCAAACCACCATTATATCCTATGGATCAGGATACAACTCAACAAAACATTCCATATTTACAATAGAGAAAACCCTTTGAAATTACCTCCTTATCACTTAACTATCCATTACTCCTCCAAGCCCAAGACCCTGCCTATGTTAGATGTTATAGTCACCCACCTGAAACACAAAGAAATGGAGACACTGAGAGGGAGGATGGGTCGGTGGGAGGAGAGTGCCATCGAAGCCACACTCTTACATGTTGACCAGTCATTCTAACACCCTCTAACAATCTTGAAAACCACCTCACATTTCTACGGAAAATCCCGTAACCGTAGGGTCTCCTGTCAACACTCGACCCTATTTAAGCTAAAAAAAAATTCAATGTTATTTTTGTAGAAATATTTAGATTTCCAATGATTTTATATTATACAATATAATATTTTGATAATTTTTAAGATAAAATAATGGTGTATTATGAAATTTGGGCGAATCAATTTAGAGAAAAATGGAAACTGATGAATCATTTTTTGGAAAAAACATGTAAAATTAGCCCAACTACGAATATTATTCCCTAAAATTTTCCCCAGACTCAGGTCTTCGACAGTTGGAACACTAGAACATTCTACCACCATGGATGGACTAGCACTTCCCTCTTACTGGGACCCCACCACGGTCTAAAATTTCGACCACACATTCTCCAACTAACCTGCTTCTAGAGCAACAAAGACCTCTACTACATTTAAACAAAATGATTTGTAAACCATTGTAACATGCGGAGTGCTACTTGGATGCCTCACATTTTCTTGATTGTGTTGATTGGGCTACAATCCCCAAACCACCAATATATCATATGGATCCGAATCCAACTCAAACAAACCTCCCATATTTACCATAGTGAAAACCCTTCAAACTTACCTCCTTATCTCTCATCTCTCTATCACGCCTGCAATCCCAAGACTCTACCTATTTTAGATGTTGTAGTCATGCACCTGAAACACGAAGAAATGGAGAAAGTAGGAGGGAGGATGGGTTGGTGGGAGGAGAATGACATCGAAGCCACACCCTTACATGTTGACTAGCCATTCTGACACCCTCTAACAACCTTCAAAACCACCTCACATTTCTACAGAAAAGCCCCTAACTGTAGGGCCTCCTGTCAACACTCGGTCATATTTAAGCTAAAAAAAAATTCAATTTTATTTTTGTAGAAATATTTAGATTTCCAATGATTTTATATTAGATGATATAATATTTTAACAATTTTTAAGGTAAAATAATGGTGTACTATGAAATTTGTGTGAATCAATTCAGAAAAAAATGGAATTGGGCAAATCTTTTTTTGGAAAAAACATGGAAAATTAGTCCACCTGTGAATATTATCCCCTAAATTTTTTCCTCAGGCTTACATCTTCAATGGCTGGAACACTCCACCATTCTACCACCATGGATGGACTAGAAATTGCCTCTTCCTGGGACCTCACCACAGTCTAAAATTCCCACCACTCATTCTCCACTTGACCTACTTCTAAGGCAACAAAGACCTCTCCTACATTGAAACAAAATGATCTATAAACCATTGTAACATGTGGAGTGCTAATTGGAAGCCTCACCTTTGCCTGACTATGTTGATTGGGTTCCAATCCCCAAACCACCAATATATCCTATGGATCTAGATCCAACTCAATAAAACATTCCATATTTATCGTAGCGAAAACCCTTTGAACTTACCTCCTTATCTCTCAACTCTTCATTACGCTTCCAAGCCCAAGACCCTCCCTATGTTAGATGTTGTAGTCATCCGCCTAAAACACGATGAAATGGAGACACTGAGAGGGAGGATAGGTCAGTGGCAGGAGAATGACATCAAAGAAACACCCTTACATGTTGACTAGCCATTCTAGCACCCTCTAACAACCTTCAAAACCACTTCACATTTCTACGAAAAAGCCATAACCGTAGGGCCTCCTATCAATGCTCAACCCTATTTAAGTTGAAAAAAATTTCAATGTTATTTTTGTAGAAATATTTATACTTCCAATGATTTTATATTAGATGATATAATATTTTGACAATTTTTAAGGTAAAAATAATTGTGTACTATGAAATTTGGGTGAATCAGCTTAGAAAAAAGGGAAACTAGTGAACTTTGTTTTGGAAAAGTGTGGAAAATTAGCACAACTGTGAATATTATTCCCTAAAATTTTCCCTGGACTCAGGTCTTCAATGATTGGAGCTCTAGACCATTCTAGCACCATGGATGGACTAGCAATTCCCTCTTCCTGGGACGTTACCACGGTGTAAAATTTCGACCAGGCATTATCCACCTGACCTACTTCTAGGGAAACAAATACCTCTCCCACATCGAAACAAAATAATCTATCAACTATTGTAACATGTGGAGTGCTATTTCGAAGCCTCACCTTTGATTAATTGTGTTGATTGGGCTCCAATCCCCAAACCACCAATATATCCCATGGATCCAGATCCAAATCCAACTAAACAAAAACTTCCATATTTACCATAGTGAAAATCCTTCAAACTTACCTCCTTACCTCTCATCTCTCCAGTACGCCTCCAATCCCAAGACCCTACCTATGTTAGATGCTCTACTCACCAACCTGAAACACAAAGAAATGGGGAAATTAAGAGGGAAGATGGGCTAGTGGGAGGAGAATGACATCGAAGCCACACCCTTACATGTTGACCATCCTTTATGACACCCTCTAACAACCTTCAAAACCACCTCACATTTCTATGGAAAAGCCCCTAACCATAGGGCCTCCTATCAACACTCGACCCTAAAAGTTCAATGTTATTTTTGTAGAACTATTTAGATTTCCAATGATTTTATATTACATGATATAATATGTTGACAATTTTTAAGGTAAAATTATGACGTGCTATCAAATTTTGGCGAATCAGTTTAGAAAAAAATTGAAATTGGTGAATCTTTTGTTGGAAAAAAAATGGAAAATTAGCCCCTGTGAATATTATCCCCTAAAATTTTCCCCGAACTCAGGACATCAAGTGCTAGAACACTAGACCATTCTACCACCATGGATGGACTAGCAATTCCCTCTTTGTGGGACCTCACCACAATCTAAAACTTTGACCACGCATTGTCCACCTGACCTGCTTCTAGGGAAACAAAGACCTCTCTAACATTGAAACAAAATGATTTGTCAATCATTGTAACATGTGGAGTGCTAGTTGGAAGCCTCACCTTGGTTGATTGTGTTGATTGGGATCTAATCCCTAAACCACAAATATATCCTATGGATCCAGATCCAACTCAATAAAACCTTCCATATTTACCATAGTGAAAATCCTTCAAACTTACCTCCTTATCTCTCATCTCTCCATTATGCCTCCAAGCCCAAGACCCTACCTATGTTAGATGTGTTCTCACCCACATGAAACATGAAGAAATGGGGAAATAGAGAGGGAGGATGGGTCTGTGGGAGGAGAATGACATTGAAGCCACACCCTTACGTGTTGACCAAGCATTATGACACCCTCTAACAACCTTCGAAACCACCTCACATTTCTATGAAAAATCCCCTAATCGTAGGGCCTCCTATCAACACTCGACCCTATTTAAGCTCAAAAAAAATTCAATGAACATTATTTTTGTAGAAATATTTAGATTTCCAATGATTTTATATTAGAAGATATAATATTTTAACAAGTTTTAAGGTAAAATAATGGCATACTATGAAATTTGGGCGAATCAGTTTAGAAAAAATGGAAATTGGTGAATCCTTTTTTGGAAAAAACATGGGAAATTATCCCACCTGCGAATATTATCCCCTAAAAGTTTCCTCGGAATTAGGTCTTCAATGACTAGAACACTAGATCATTCTACCACCATGGATGGGCTACCAATTCCCTCTTCCTAGGACCTCACCATGGTCTAAATTTCCAACCATGCATTGTCCAGCTGACCTACTTCTAGGACAACAGGGACCTCTCCTACATTGAAACAAAATGATCTGTCAACCATTGTAACATGTGCAGTGCTAGTTGGAAGCCTCACCTTTTCATGATTGTGTTTATTGGGCTCCAATCACCAAACCACCAATATATCCTATGGATCTAGATCCATATCAACAAAACCTTCCATATTTACCATAGTGGAAATCCTTCAAACTGACCTCCTTATCTCTCATCTCTCCATTATGCATCCAAGCCCAAGACCCTACCTATGTTAGATGTTGTAGTCACCCACCTAAAACAGAAAGAAATGGAGAAACTGAGAGGGAGGATGGGTCGGTGGGAGGAGAATGACATCGAAACCAAACCCTTACATGTTGACCAGTCATTCTGACACCCTCTAACAACCTTCAAAACAACGTCGCATTTCTATGGAAAAGCTGCTAACCGTAGGGCATACTATCAACATCGCCCCTATTTAAGCTCAAAAAATTTCAATGTTATTTATTGTATCAAATTTATTTAATTTGGTGTTTATATTTGAGAAAAATTAACCATGATAGTTAATAGTCTCTAATTCTACCAAATTTGCTATATTAAATACACAATTTCTTTATTTTTATTTTTTTTTTATATTGGAATGATCTACATTGGATTTTGTAAATTGTGAAAAAATTGGGATTTTTTTAATTGTTTTATTAGTAACCTTGCCATATAAGTTAAAAGGTTGATGGATTTGGGCGGGCCAAGGACATTTATGCAACTAAGAAAGACAATAAGATTGGAAAAGATTCAAATATAGGATTGAAAGATAGATATATGACTATTTTTTCTCTTTTTCATAATAAAAATAATCACATGCCTCCATTTATATAATCAAAACAAAATAATAACATTAATCACAATCTTTCATTAAACTTTGACCAATGAAAATCTTTTTTTATTAAATCTTGAATATATACATGATATTGGATTAACAAAACTATAAAATCAAACAAACTCTTTTACATATAAATATATGTATTAGCATAAAATTATTATAATTTCTAATTAGACTGTTTTTCAGATTAATCACATTATTGAGATTTGATCCATGTTTCAGACAAACTAATGTGATTCTATTAAAAAAATTGATTAATTTATTATTAGTTATAATTTACATTTAAGTTTATTTTTTCTAATAGTTTTCTACTATCATCAAATAGATCATGATTAGTTTTCTTATTTATTTTAAATATATATTTTGAGGTATAAATGTGTTAAAAATTTTATAGTATGAAGAATGATAATATGATAATTTTATGCTATATAAAGATGTAAAATTTGTAAATATACACTAGAAAAAAAAAACTAAATTAAAATTGTTTTATGAAATTAAAATGGGAAAATCTTGTGTTAACGAGTAGTATGAAATTAGTGTATCATGTTTCTCTTTGTTATGAAAAGAGTTGTTTATAAGTGAGATTTAAAAAAAAAAATTTGGTTTATTTTTCTATTTAAGTTGTCTATAATTCAATGAGGAATTATTGAAATCACAAGTTTGAAGAGTGAACTATTCACAATAAAAATACCCCAAAAGTTTTGAGAGTGATAAATTCATATATAAATCAAATTTTCGTGGAATTCTAACTATAAATCTCAGAAAAACTCAAAAAAATCTTAGTTATAAACAACTCCATTATGAAACAAGGGAGCCACTGCCGTGGCAGTAGTCCCTGCCGGGTCTGCCACAAGAACACAATACAAAAGCTTTTGTGATTTAACCCAAATAATAAGTAATTAGTATAAAAACTAATGCAGAATATCTGGGACAACACATATAATAACATGTGTTTTGAAATAACATCTTTACCCTAGACATAAAATTACACATTATTTTCCCAGCAATTTAATATCTTAATGATATATAATATTTCAATAGTACACATCAGAGCAAACCTAATCTTAATAAAATTTAGACAAATATATGTGAACTTTACATTACCATAATTTAAAGAAATTTGTGCAATTATTGACATGACTTTAAATATGTATTGCCCTCCACGTAAGAAGTTTGTGCAATTATTGACATGTTCAGATTTTCAACATGTATTTCCCTCCACTTAAGAACTTTTTACAATTGTTAACATGCTCAGACTTTCAATATGTATTGCTTTCCTCGTAGAAGTGAAATACATACCCATATTTTGCTATCTTCAAAAATGTGATTGCCATCCACAGAATCCAGAGGCTCGATGCCGCAACTACACGAAGAATCCAAGTTTAACGTGTGGACCACTATACCTGTACATGATTTGACAACACATAGTTTCTTCCAGTGAAAGCTGGTTTTTAATGTGGACAGCTGGTTTTTAATGTGGACAAGTAATTTATGGCAATACTCACTTGTCTCTTGCGCTGAACGGTCTTCAAAATTTATTTCTATATTTTGAGAATTAGCAGTTCATGCATTTTGACTTTATACGTAATGCAAAGTGATTATATCCATTCACAATAATTGTATGGAAAAAATACATGCACAGAGTCTCAAAATATTCATAACTAGTTCTTCCTCTTTAATAGTAGGACTCACTTCTTCTCTGCGTTCTTCTCACGAGAATATAACCATTCACAATAATTGTATGGAAAAAATACATGCACAGAGATTCAAAATATTCATAACCAGTTCTTCCTCTTTAATAGTAGAACTCACTTCTCTGCCTTCTTCTCATGAGAATTTACACATATTGACGACAATGGCCAAGGATGGTCATAAATAGTAAGGAATGAATTTGGAAAATAGAGATGGGATTATTTCGGATATTTATTTATTAAAGAGATTTTGACTACTTTTTAGTTTTACTGAGATTTTTTTTTTAAATTTAAATTGTGAACCTTTTACTATATTGATATTTTTTGTTTTTTCGTTTTTTATATTAAAAAAAAATTACATAGAAAACAGATATGAAAACACCACACCATATGCTACAAAGTTTAGAGATTTTTTTGTTTTTTGTTTTTTTATTTTTTATATTGAAAAAAATATCACATGGAGAGCATACATACAAACACCACACTACCATAATCCTTCAAGTAATATCACTAGCATATCCGTGTAGGATACAATCTCAAAATTGATGGAAGGTGTTGTCCACTTTCCTACCATATACAGCAAATGGATTCCATCATGCAGGAGCTCGACTGAATTGTAGAACTCGGAAAAGTTGTTGTTAATCTTCTGCAGAATAGATCAATCATTTCTCATTCAGCATTTGGAGCTTTTGTTTTTTCTGCTATACAAGCTCAACCTTCTATTAAACAAGAGGTACTCTGTTCAGAATATAGATGGCCGTAGAAAGGGCATATTTTAGACATAACTACAGCGTGGTTATTGCTGTGAAGCTGTAACTACTAAACATTTGTGGAAACCAACACTGAAGTGGAGTAATTCAGGAAGATCTATCAACAGAACCTCAGCCCTAATAACTTCAATAGATCACTAGAGAGCTTTATAACCTCAGCTGGTCATGTGCTCTGAGGATTGTATTATTTATTTATATATA
>APFE030432457.1:30816-102499 GCA_000404065.3 Pinus taeda | reverse complement strand
TTAAAAAATATTATTGAAATTTTCAGTTATAAAATAGTAAATTCTTTATTAAAAATGTTGCTTTTGTATTAAAAAAAATAAGTTTTGTATTTTAAAAACTGTAAAAATTTCAAATTATAGTTTTAAGTCACAGTAATTATCACAGCAGTCACAAGTATTACTGATAATTTGTATATTAAAAAATATTAGTGAAATTTTCAGTTATAAAATAGTAAATTCTTTATTAAAAATGTTGCTTTTGTATTAAAAAAATAAGTTTTGTATTTTAAAAATTGTAAAAATTTCAAATTATAGTTTTAAGTCACAGTAATTATCTAAATTAGTTATTAGGGTTTTAATTTGAAATTCAATTAAATTGTTTATTTTTTGTGCTTGATGACAAAAATTAATCTACCAAGTTATTATTGAATAAATTTGGATTTTAATGACAACTAGTAATCTTTTTAGTTCACAGAGATTATTTAAATATCCGATATTTCATTTTTTACATTCAAAATCCATTGTGAATTTTTGTTAATTTTATATTATATCATATTTAATTTACATTTTTCTCAATTGGCAATAAAAATAATAGATTACCTAAATTATGATAAATTAAAAAAAAAAAAAGAAGAAATTAATGCTGGAAATAAAGATATTATTATAGGAAAAATTCATTTTAATTTTATAAAATTTTGAAAATAATAATAATAATATGGTAATATATATATAAGATGTATACTCTAGATTTTTTTCCCTATTAAATTTTATATAGTTATCAAATTCAAATTTGATAATTAGAATTTGAAGACGTCATTGGCTAAACAAGAGCAATATAGCACCCATCTGCGCAGCAGACGAACTCTTTCGTATTGACGACCTAAAAATGCCGTGCTTGTCATATTTTATAATTTATGACATAACAATGTAGTACTTGCTATGCACTTGAGGTGCATGGCATAGTGGTTGGGGAAGTCGGTTTCACGCACCCGGCTACGTTCAATTCCTGCGGCGCAGGAGTTGCTGGGGCGTTTTCCGGTGGATGTTGGCTTATTCCGAAAGATTTGATGGCTGTTGACGACGCTGTGATGTGACTGTATATTATTATATAATACGATTGTAATATGATTCTTCAGCGAAAACCTATCCCTATCCCGTATGAAAATAATAAATGTAGTATCTGCTATATTCTACAATTTTCCCAACGACGACCAAACACCGATCCAATGCTTGCTGCATTTACATTCTGAATGCAATCCTCTCCTAATTCTGGGAAAAAACTGTCGCTGACCAGGGACACTTTCAGCAACAAAATCGTCCATACATTTTTCCTTATGGCAATGATTAATCAGTTCATAACCTTAATCTTTTATTAGATAAAGAGTACAATAGGCAATGATATCATCTTTTTAAAGGCTTAATCTTTTATGACTGCCTTAGTTTAACTAGCAGGAGGAATTGTTCAGAAAGTTATGGAAATTCTGGGCATATTTGAAGAAAATTCCGCAATTTTTTTTTGTAAATCTAAATTATAGTTGTTAAACTTCAAAATTTTAGATGTTCTAAACATTTTTTTATGGTGCTGAATCGATTTCCACCATCAAAAACACCATTCAAACACTGTCTCTACAAGAGTTTTTGAAATACTTTTGCCCAGATTCCCATTACTTTTGGCCGTCCAGACAATTCTTCCACCTCGTTAGAGACCTCCTTTATGACTTATTCGTACAATGGGCAAGCTAGGTTGTTTCCGGTAGTTTCTTATATCTATCTTTGAGATGGAGTTACGTTGGGTCCGCTATCATTATAATGAGGTGCATTAAACTTATATTGAAGTGAATATTAATGACTCTATAAATTAATTTAAATTTTTATAATATTGTAGATCGAATGCTTCGGTGTATTATTTTGTTTTGTAAATAATTAAATATTTTTTATTTTTTATTAATTAATAGTAGCGTTTATAGGTAATAATTATCATTTTATAATTAATTTTTTCCATTTCAAAATTCATTAATCGTTTAAACTTTTTAATTTTTATTTACAAATTTTTTCCTTACCTCATATATCTGTGTCAAAATATTTACATTCAAACCTTGCAATTACTTACTCTCAATTAATATTTTTCCTTCGTTGCTCTTCTTCTTGCCAAAGAATACAGTGAGGTCATCAAATATAGGTGATGTTTCTCATGTTACAAAGAGACATGTAATAAAAATATAATATTATTCTAAAATATCCTTCAACACTATAGTAACCGTATGTTTGCTTAAGATTTTTTCACCAATATCACCTAGTTTTTCTTTCAAATATCTAATTCTAGAAATAAAACTATTACATTCTCATTCTCCTCTATTTTAATTCAAATAAATTGATTTTTTAAGATTTAAAATAAGTTTGCATTTGTTGTTTTATACAAACCTTTAAGGGTATTCTATCTCTCCCTGAATTTTTTGTAGTCTCCGATATGAAAAACGAACATTTTTAGAATCAACTTTTCTTTTCTCTCATGGGGCTCCCAATTATGAACCTTTGTGAGGACTTCAAGTTTGGATTCACGTCTACATACAATGGGCCAAACATTTGTTCCTTCCATCAAGGTATGAATATTGAACTTACAATTCATATAATTGGACTTGTCTAACTTGTTTGCTTCAGTTAAATAAGGATTTTCCAAAGAGTTATTCGTTAAGCACACCTTTAATAAGAAATAATTCCCAAAAAAATTACCTCCTCGAGGCCCTAGGATGTTGCCACCTCCTTTGTTGTTGATGAGATCAATAAGAGATATGTGGATGAATACTTTCCCATCATCAATTCCAAAAACAATTGATCTAGTCTATTTCGATCACATCGACAACAAGAAAGATATAATACCTTCTACATAATTCACAATTCCAGTTAACCATATAATATTCTTCGCCATATCCAAATTCGACTTCAAAATATATGAGTTTCAATTACGAAAATAATTTTCCAAATCTAAATATTTGGAATGGGATAGAATCATCAAGATAGAAATCCTCTTTAAGTATAACTCTCTTGTAACTCACTCAAGATACATATCAATCGAATCCTTTTCTCATTCATGCAACTTACAACACCTCAACACAGTCTCACATGCAGTAATCCCATAGCTTTCATGTCTTGAACAACCCTTAGCTAACTCAATTTAGACGCATGTAGCTTACATAGAATCCCACACACCAGTATTTCTTAGTGTAGCATTCTTAATAGTTTGATGCTCGTTCACATTGCAACATCTCCAACATTCTTGTATTGACAACAACTTCAATGCCACAGTCCACACATTTTTCAATAGACAATAATTGACATAATATACCACTCTTTATTTTTTGATCTCGTTGTCAATTAAGAGGGTATCGTAGATTTGGAGACCTTGAGTGTTCAAAAATCCAACCCAAATTCGAAGTGATACAACATGACCCAATGTCCACACAAGTTTGTACAGAGATTGGCTACAATAGACAACAATTTCAACATGGTTCATTATAAATTTGCATAGATCCATGTGCAATCACACTAACTTCCATCTCCACTTCCTCACAAAACAACAAGACCATTTCACATAAACACCACACCTCTCAATCAAACCTCTAATTTTTTCTTACCTGCCGCTCTAATACCAAGACAAAATATTAAAGGCAATAAATGGAAATGGTGATGCAGCTCATCGGTGAGATAATAGTCACACTAAGAGCTTTCCCACACTCTCACATCACTCGATCAACATCCTCTTACTTTTATAAGTGACACAACAATTTTTGGGTCTGCGTATTTCGAACTTTGATGGTTCTTGAATTTTGTGAGCTTAAGCGCTCACCTCTGGAATCTTGTGGGTTATGGGCCCATGGAACTGTATTCTATACAACAACGGAGCTCCTAAACCTTATTTCCAATCATATCATGCTTGCTTGTAAACTCGTGCTGGGAACGGGATCCCCCAAGGACAATTTTTGGGCTAAAACACCATGTTTTGGGTCGCATTTTGTAATAAAGTTGTATAGTCTTCGCATTTTGTGGTCGTGGAGCGTGAAGGTGTCATGAGTCATAAAGGGTTTTCCGCCCTTATTTTTGTAAAGTAAAGTCAATTATGAAGATCTACCCATGGTCCGCAGACCATGGGATTGTATAAAAAGAGCTATGTAAGCTCTAAGAAGGTTTTTGGAGTCATAAGTTGAAGCATGAGGTCTGATAAAAGTCCATTGTTATTGTTGGCTCCGACTAGTATAGTTGGATTTAACATATGTGGAAAAATAATACATTCTGCTTTGAAAATTACTATGAAAGATATGAAATTGTCACATTTGATATTTTTTTATTGATGATATGATCTTTACAGGTCCAAGGATATTCATACAGATATATTCTCGTTTGCGGGAAGCCTTTCCTAAAAATAAGGATTATCCTTTTGGTGGTAGGTTCCTCATTCTTGTGGGGGACATTGGGAAACTACCTCCTATTAAGGATAAACACCTGTATGAAGGTAGGATAACAGAGAAATTTTTGTGGAAAAGCTTCAACATTGTTGTGAATCTAGACAAAATTTATAGCAAGCAAGGAGACGATCCGAGACGGACATATTTTCACAATCTTTTAACCAATATTATAAATATAGAGGCTTTTTCTTACTAATTTGGATATTCTTATGATGTGTGTCGATATTTTCTTGGATCGATAGGAAAGGAGTTTATTTGATTGTTCACGACACTTGTTGGCAATGAATAATCTCGTTAATTTGCACAATCGAAAAATTCTTAAATCATCACATTGTGAGGTTGCAAGATGTGTTATGGAATGCAGTAGAAGAGCATAAATAGGTGAAAATGATGATGATGTGCTAGAGCATAAATTGTTTCTATTTGTGGAGACTGCATAATGCTAAGATGTAATTGGTAGGTTGAGGGCTAGGTTAGTTAATATTTCTCTTTGATATTGAAGATATCTTATTTTCCCCTGGTTCAAAGTTGCCCCATATTCCACAATTCATACAGTTATTTTTGAAAAGTACTCTAATGTTACATTTGATAGGGACTACCCAATTTCTGTGTCCAACGTTGGATTGTGAAAAAGATTGTCTCAGTATAAATATTTGTCATCATGGACCATGGTTAGCCATGTTTATTTAGGGGTTTACAATACATTTCTTAGGATTTATATACAGAAGATTTATAATATGCCTTAGCTTTACTATTCCCTTGGGTTTATAGTAACAATCCCTTGGTTCCATTAATATAAGGGTACATATTTCAAGGGTATAATTTTTTTCACACGGTTAGAATATTACTCCTACGGTTTAATGTAAATCCCTTGGGTTTTTTGTAGTGTCCCATAATAATAAATAATAAATTATTTACATGCTCTAAATAAATATAAATAAGAATAAATGAAAAATAGTAAAAATGAGTAAAGCTATCAAAAAGTAAAAACAAAAGAATAAAACAAGAAAGGAGTAAAGTTGCATGTTGACACATGGAGTGTGTGCATGTGGTTCCCCTTCCAATGTTTTCTTTATTTAATAGATGGGGAGGAAGGCGAGAGGCATTCCGTCATCCATCCTCTTGGGAGGATAATTTTGTGAGACAAAGGATACCCTCGCAGTAGTATGTTGATTGAGGGCTCGGTGGTGGCCAATTGTAGCAGGATTTTGTGCAATTGAGCCTATGATTGGGTGGAGAGTCGTCCCCAAGACATTGTTGCAAGTAACAGAATTCAACTAGCGTTCAACTAGCATTCCACAAGTAAGTTGTCTCTCTACCCATATATTTTTGAAATTGATGTTAACTAGTTGATAAATTGCTTGTTGATTATAAATCGCTTAATTGACCTAATTAATTATGTGTTTTTATTTCGGGGCTATTACATATGGTATCAGAGAATGGTTCAACTCTTAGGCCTATAGACATTTTAATGCAGAAAAAATCAATCTAAATCTTTTAACGAAAAATAAAATAAAATAAAATAATAATAATAATAATAATAATAATGGTTTTAAGTTGTGGCTCTGAGCCCTTGACGCTGCGATCTAGGGTTAGTGACTGCTGAACCTCTGCCTCGGCCCTCCACGCGACGTTGTTCCACCCCCTGGCGATCCAAATCCTGCCTCCTTGATCGATTAAGCTAATCTCGGGGCTATGCCCACTGCTCAAGGTTGAGCTCAGCTGGAACGAGCTAAAGTTGATCCAATGGAGCCTCCTTCGATCCCTTCTGAAGCCGAGGCTTTTGTTAACTTGCTGAGATGCCTTCCTAAAAAGAAAACGTCTGAGGCAGCGAAATTTGTAAAACACTTGGATGACATCCCTGAGATATCATTTCCTCCCGAGAAGCCGATCCAAGTCACCCTCTCTCTTACTGAGCGTTCATTGGTAGGGCAGTTCATTGGGCTCTGACCCTCCCCCAAATCCACGGAGAGATGGGTCGCAAGGAACTGGGCGCCGCTCATTAAGAGCAGAGTTACCTCATATTTTCTGGGGAAGGGTTTCTTCCTGTTTGAATTTGCTGAAAAAGAAGACAAGGAGATGATATTCTGTAATGGCCCTTATTTCGTGGGCCCTCAAGGGCTGTATCTTAACAAATGGACGCTTGATTTCAATCCAACAGTGGACGTCCCCGCAGCCGTCCCTGTGTGGGTTCGTTTGCCAAACCAACCAATGCATTGTTGGAACTGGGAATCCCTCATGCACATCGGGAATACCTTAGGTAAATTCATTGATCATGCCAACAACAAATATCAATTCGACTGTGCTAGAATCTGTGTTGAAGTTGATCTGGAGGTCGGTCTGCCGAAGGCGATAAAGATTAAAGTGGGTAGCTGGTCGCATGTCTAAAAACTAGACTATGAGTAACTCCCGTTCAAGTGCAGGAAATGCCACGTCTATGGCCATTTTTCTAGAGGTTGTCTGAAGAACAGCGAAGTAGAGAAGGGTAAGGAGGAAGGATGGACTTAGGTTAAAAGAGCCAAAAACAAAGCTCCAAGATCCGGCAATAACAATGCCAAAGCCCCTCAGACTGGCTCAGGGCTCCAAACCCATCACATGGAAGATCAAGGGAATAATTTTTTTCAATTAAGTTCAGCAACAAAAAATACTCAAGGAGTAGAGATACAAAATGAAGGACCATCTCACAATGAGCCCCCGCCTGAGTCAAAGCAAGCTGGAAAAAATATAGTCATAACGGAAGAAATACCCTCAGAAGAGACTGAGGATGTGAAAAGTTTGGAGGATTCAAAAGAAGAAGGAGAAATAGCAGGTGCACAATCTTCACCCAGACGATCAATGACAGGCCAAAAATCTGCCCGAGAAAAGAGAGAGCAGGAGACATACAAAGACAAAGTGCAAGGAAGCCAACCCACCCTCGAGAAACTCTTGGCTAAAACTCCGAGGATGACTAGAAACCAGATCCAAAGCTCCCCATTCTAAAAGCAAATGATGAGGATCGTCTCTTGGAACTGCAGGGGTATGGGGAGCAAAATAAAAGAAGAAGCCATCAAAAGTCTAATAAGATCCAATTCTCTTGACATACTCCTCATCCAGGAGACTAAAATGGAGGATAAGGCCTTCCTCCACATAGGCAAAAATCTATGGAAAAGAAGTGAAGGGCAAGCAGTCTCAGCCCAAGGTGCTTCAGGAGGCCTGGGCACTTTATGGAACACAAACAAATTCATGAAGGTTCAAGAGATCGCCAACTCTCACTGGTTGTTCACAAAGCTGAAGCATGTGGGCTCAGATGAGACCCTTTGCCTTATTAATGTGTATGCTCCAGTCAGTGCTGGAGAGAAAAAGATCTGCTGTGAATCCATTAGAGGACTGGCAGATTCTGAAGCTCTGGAAAACATCATCATTGCTGAAGATCTAAACCTCACCTTATCCTTGGCCGAAAAATGCGGAGGAAGCATAGTAAGGGACCCGACGCGCGAATGGGTGGAGGACTTGCTTCAGGATTGGGACATGATTGACATTAAACCCTCAACGGGCAAATACACCTGGTCCAATAGAAGGCTCAGCCCAGGTCACATCGCTACAAGGTTAGACAGATTTTTTGTTCAAAGTTCTTTTCTTCTTCTTGGTTTAGAATCTAGAATGTACATTCTCCCTTGCAGCGTGTTTGATCACAGACCCATCAAGCTAGACCTCGTAGCCCATATGGATCAAGACCCCATTCCTTTTAAATTCAGCCCCCTGTGGGTCAAGGAGCAGACCTTCATGTAGCTAGTAAAAAATACATGGAAGCAACCTGTCAACGGCTCTGCCTTCTTCGTTTGGGAAGAAAATCTCAGGAGAGTGAAGGCTACACTGAAATCTTGGGCTAAATCCCTTCCCAATCCAGCAGTGGAAAGGAAAAAGATTCAAAAATGCCTCGAGATCCATCTGTTGAATGCGGAAAATGAAGTGATCACAAAAGAAGTCCTGGATAAGGAAGCTGAGCTCCAGCAAAAGCTTCTAAAAGCAAGCTTGGCCGAGGAAGAGTATTGGAGAGTCAAATCTCGCAGGCTTTGGCTCAAGGCAGGAGATAGGAACTCTGCTTTCTTTCACAAGCAATCCCAGGCTCGGAAAAATTTTAACTCCATCTCTGAAATCAAGGAAGAGAACAAAACCCATAGAGACATCCAATGCATAAAAAATGCCGCCTTCCGTCATTTCAAAAGCCTGTATAGTGACAAAGAGGACCAGGGGCAGATGTCACCTTTAGTGAATGAGGTACCAACTCTGATCTCGGCCAGAAAGAAGCAATTATTGGAAGCAGATGTCACTAATGAGGAAATTAAAGCCGCCCTTTTTGCCATGGAGCCTGACAAGGCACCGGGCCCAGATGGTTTCACTGCCAGATTCTTGCAAACTTGCTGGCAGATTGTGGAAAACGATTTAGGCAGAATGGTTCGAAAATCTCAAGCTTTCCAGAAAATAGGAGGAGGTACCAACTCGGCTTTCTTAGCCCTTATCCCTAAGGAAAAAGGAGCCAACTCTTTCTCTAGATTCTGCCCTATCTCCCTTTGTAACATAGGTTACAAGCTCAAAACAAAAGTGATTGCCAATAGGTTGAAATCTATTCTTCCTTCCATTATTCCAGAGAACCAGGGAGGCTTCATCCAGGGAAGACATATTGTGGACAACTTCATCATGGTCCAAGAGGCGATCCACTCAAGATTGACCCGGAAAGAGAAAGGCATGCTGGTCAAACTAGACCTTGAAAGTGCCTTTGATAGGGTAAGGCACAGATTTCTGTTGGATGTCTTGCAAAAATTTGGGTTTTGTCCCAAATTCATCACCTGGATCAAGGCTTCTATTAGTGAGCCTTGGATCGCCCCATTGGTGAATGGAAGGGCCACAGACTTTTTCAAGGCCTCCAGAGGGCTTCATTATCTAAGCCTCCGTCCTTAGTTTCCTCTTGAACAAAAAGCAGGCTGACCATGAAATAATGGGAATAAACATCACAAGAGGCGTCAAAAGTATAAACCATGCTCTGTTTGTAGATGATGCTCTTCTCCTGGGCGCTGCCTCCCTTCCTTCAGCTAAAAAGTTCAAGGAAGTGCTGGATGTCTATTGTGAGGACTCAGGAAGTAAACTCAATAAAGGCAAATGTCACATCTTCTGCTGGAATATAAAGGTCACAACAATCCAAGCCATTTCTAACTGTTTGGGCTTTGTAGCCTCCTCTGCTTAGTCATCCTTCAAATACCTAGGACTCCCTATCTTCCAAAAAAGAGCCCTAAGCAAAGACTGGTTGCCTCAGCTGGAAAAAATCAAATCAAAAATCTATTCCTGGGGATACAACTGGCTTAACCTAGCAGGAAAGATTGTGCTAATAAAAGTTGTACTAAATAGCCTTCCTATCTATCAGGCTGCAGTGATGATGGCTCCTCTTGGCATCATAAGGAAAATTGAGGAGTATATCAGGAATTTTTTCTTGAAAGGAGGGAAAGCTAATGAGAAGAGAATTCCTTTAGTAAGCTGGGACACAATCTCCTTGCCTAGAATGGAAGGGGGACTGCATTTCAAGAACATAAACAGACAAAATATTGCCTTGGGCGCAAAGCTGTTATGGAGGATAATCGCGCCAAATCCAGGCTGGGCTCAGCTTGTGTTGTGGAAAAGGTATTTCCGTGGGCAGAGAACCCGCTATCTTGACAATCCTATCACCACCTTTGGAACTATGATTCATAAACTGTGCGACAGAGCCTCTGCTTTAATCAAACAACACATGCATTGGATCCCTGGAAACGGGAAGCGTATTAACATATGGGAGGACCGCATTATGGGCAGCGACCCCATCGTGGATGACTGTTCTCTAACCCTGTTAAAAGAATGGATGGACAATGCTGGAGTCAAAACACTGTGGGATTTATCACAGTGGGAAAACAACAATTGGCAACGTTGGAGAAGCATTGAGGTGCCATCGCGCCTGTCTAAAGACTACTCCAATCTCCTTAGACAATTAAAAGGCAAAGCTCCTCTAAATATCAGCAAGGCAGATACACGAGGATGGGGATCGATCCCAAGTAAGTATACAGTTTCGCAGGGTTACAAGCAGCTCACTCAGCAACTGAATGTGCCGCCTGACCCGAGACCCTAGCAGGGGATTTGGTCCCATCCAACGATCCCCAAGATAGATGTTTTCTGCTGGCTTCTTTGCCATCACAGGATTCTGACTGAAGATATATTGCGCAAAAGAGGAGTCAATGGTCCCTCACGCTGCTCACTGTGCGAAAATTATGAAGAATCAACAGCCCATCTGATGCTTTCATGTAATTTCACAACTACTCTTTGGAAGGCGGCGTTAAGTCCCCTGAACGTTGACTTTACCATGCCTATTGATTGCTCAGATCTGTTTTCTAATTGGTTACGCAGGTATCTTGGTGGCACTCAGAACCTGCAGATTAAAATCGTCTGGCTCGCTTTGCCTAAAATCACTTGTTGGCACATTTGGCTGGAACGAAACAATAGGATTTTTAATGACAAAATGAGCGATCCTAAAACGATCTGGATCAAATTAAAAGCCACCTGAAGGATTGTATGGGAGACCAGATGGACAGAGAAGGCCTTAGTGATCAAGACACAGCTTGGGGAGATTCTCTAGGCCTCCAGTTCGTTAACAAAATCAGGCCTCCTCCTCCCCTAAAGCAATGGCAAATCCGCCTCAATATTGAAGATCTCAATGAATTATGCAAATCAAAGGCAAGAAAAATTATGTTCTTTGACGGAGCCGCAAAGGGAAATCCCGACAACTCTGGAGCAGGTGGTGTCATTAAAAATGTAGATGGCAGAATCGATTCTAGATATGCCTAGGGAGTGGGCTTCAACTCCAACATCCAAGTTGAAGCCTTGGCTCTCCTTCAAGGACTCAAGATGCTCATCTCTTGGGACATCAAAGATGCAATCATCTTTGGAGACTCCTAGTCCATAATTAAGGTCATGGTGGATAAATCCTCTCCATCAGATTTAAGATTAGAAATACTCCTGAGCAGAATTAGAGTCCTGACAAACACTTTCCAGAATCTGGAGTTCCTGCATGTTAAGAGAGAAAACAATAAAGAAGCAGATGCAGAAGCCAACAAAGCAGTGTTTCTCCCCCCTGGAACGCTCTTAAGAGATGGAGAGGAAAGTTGGGACCCCATCCCTTAAATCAGTCTGTTTAAAATGTTTTATTGCCTTTTAATGAAACAGTTTGTTTGTATCAGCAATCTAGGAAAGATAGATAAAGTAACAAGAACTACAGCTAGCAAAAAACACAAGCTCAGTGGAGGGGAAACCAACTGGATCCTGATAGAAGAGAAATTTGATCACTGTGCATCTCAATGTAATCTGAATTATGGCTTTCCAGCCAAGAACTAATACATCAACCTACTCGTTTCTGTCAAAAAATAATAATAATAAGAATAATAAGAATAAATAAATTAAAAAATAAAATCTAAATAATAATAATAATAATATAATAAATAAAAATAAAATAAAATAAATAAACAAACAAATAAAAAAAATAAAAAATTATCGTTGGGCTACGACAATTAATATTACCTGGTACAAGCGATCTGTTTCTTTTTATTGCAATTCTCGATAGATTTTTAATATGTGCAAGGGTTTCTTTATTATTACTCAGATTTATTATACATGGTACAGTCGATCGTTGTTTTTTTAATTTCTCTTTTAATTTCACGACACGAATGAGATGGGTTTTTGTTCATGCTTTCCACACAAGAATCGATAGAATTTAATGCGCATGGATTTCATTGTTTCCTATATTGTCGTTATTTACAGTTTAATTTTGTTGTTAGAGGTCATGTTTTGTCCACAATTTGGTCGATTATCGCTAAACTTCCGCATGGCAGTGTAGTTAAACTACCCTAAAATATATTGGCAACATTTGTTTCAATTTTGTAGATGGAAGATTTTTTTTGCTGCAACAGTTCCCCCAAGTTATTAGTAGTGTGCTCCTCTGCAATATTCCTACCCTTACACATGCACAACGTTTGTGTATTTCATACTATTTCCACTGAACTATTGGCCCAATTTTGTTACGTATTTTTTGTGATGAATGATAACATGCAATTTTAGATTGTAATGTAGTTTTTTCCTAGTATGGAGGTTTAGTATATCACGTCTGTGGTCTTGTGCATCAGATGGTGATTCTATGCATTAAGTAAACAAATTGCAGTATATATAGAAACCACATGACGGTATATTTTAGTCTTAGTGGCAAAATCGTATATATTTGGAGTAGTTTGATTGATTAAATGTATGATTTGCATTAGCATTAATTTATTGCTGATATTTCATTCTCGAGTTGCATGTATTTTCTTCAATTGAAATTGGTTAGATATTCTGTGAAATATTTGCAACAGAAATATACCACGACCAATAACTGGGAAAATACCTCCGAGAGGAATGCACACTGAGTAACCTGAGTCTGCCAAATTTTGAGTTTGATCCCTGAGTTTTGGGATCTCAAAATCAACGTCATCAGATTCTTTGCTCGTATTTTCCTGAAAGAAAAGATCCTTGAGCTATGCCTAGCTATATGCCCTTACTAACATCTTGTTTTACGATTACAATAAGTTACAGTCATCGACATGAAAACATCGGAAATGAGGATGAATGGTTTATCTTCAGATTGCCAGGGTCATAAGGTTAGCTAAAGCGTAAAACGTACCGTTCAAAATAATGAGTCATTATCATGTTTGGATACTGCGTTAATTGTTTTCAAAATAGAAACCCAAATTTTAGAGTTATGGGTATTCAACTTTTTTTTTTGTTTTTTTTTCCACAGTCCACCTATTGTGGCTCCTTTCTTTAAAAAAAAAAAAATATTGCCCGTGAGTATATTTTATACATTGAACAACTCATTCCACAATAGCAAATTCTCTTGTGATTGATAATTGAAGGAGGTTGGTTGCACGGTGGCTAGATCAAGATATCTCATACTAGCGATGCTCTGCCTCTAGATACATAGTGAGCAATAAAACCAACCATTTTCGTCTTTTCTGTATTATATTAGGTCAACTTAGCTAGACACCTTCCATCATTACATAATCTGACTGAGTTACAACTAATCTGTAAAAAAAAAAAAAAAAAAATGCATAGAATATTCCTACACGGTATTTATGGCGTCGTAGCATTAACGCAACCAACCTCTATTTCTTAAACTTTTTTTTTACCTACCCATGCTTTCACTTCTTTAATTGACAGTCACTTAGCTTTGTATACCATTTCCCTTTCGTGAATGGGCATTTATGTGAATTTTTACGACTGTGAGGACTTTACAAAAATGGAATGAAGGTAGAAGTTGGAAAGCATCATCGGAATTGGTACATGCTCTAAATGAGATTAGGGAATTATTTTAAAATACTATTTATGAATATTGTTAAGCATAAAATAACAGAAACATCACTTTCCTATTTCTAAAATTTTCAATCTTTTTTGGAAAAAATAAATACAAAAATTTTATTCCAATGTGCATTGGTTGATACAGTTAGTAGATGTGAAAGTCCATAAAATTCGATAAGTGGTTATGAAAATCTAGATTCTCATCCTTTAATCTCATCCGAAGAAGGATCTCAGATAAATAAGTGAACAAACTATCTATCAAGACCGCCTTCAAATATGAAAGGTCTAAATGTCTCTCGATTTGCTTTGCTTATATTATTTCGTAAATTTTTGTTACTATCTCCGAATAGTGAGTTTGGAGGCATAAGTCTGTGATGTAGTCCAGTGATGATGGGTTGTATAGAACAAAAAGGACTGCAACATCTAAGTCTAAGGAATAGAAAAAAAAGTCAAGGCCATATAGTTTATTCTCACAATCCTAGAGATGTTTTCATGTTGAACACACTTTTCACATATTAATATTGTGGATTGATGTAGATTTCATCAGGATGTTCTGATTCCTAAGCCTGACGTCACCCAACAAATTTTCTTTGGCCTGCTGAATCACTGTCTGAGAGTTTTTGTGAATGATTTGGTTTTTTTGTGAAGGGTAGTTGAAGTGCATGTTTTCCTACATCCTCATGGGCTATAAATTCTGAATTATTGCTCTCTAGTTGTGGTCACACTTTATGAACTCGTGGATGGTGATAATCTACCCATAATTGACGATGTATAATTCTCTGAAAGATAGGTATATTTTCCGTCTATCAGCTTATTTTCACATGAATTTTGCCTTGAGAATCTTGTGATACCATGCTATGATGTTAAACATATGATGGTCATTTCTGAACATTGTAAACAACTGAATTTCACATCCTAAACATTCATTTCTTGTGATTGAACAATATGCCAACTGACATGATTCGATCCACATTAGATGGCATTTTCCCTAAAAAAATTTAGGACTATTGATATGGTATACTGGCATGTTTTTGTGGTGGAAAAAATCAATTTTAAAATCTGTGCGGCTATCAAAATTTGAAATCAGCCTATAACAACCCCGAAATTAGCATAGTATTCAGGGTGGGTCACTCCTAAATTCATCATGAATTTCCATAGCATGAGTATGTAAAGTTACACATCTGCTCAATAGCTAGGCTCAAATTTGTAGGTTGGAATGCCCACTTTATATGTAGGTTTAGACACAAATTTGTAAGCTGGAATGCCTATTTTCTCTGCCTAAGAGTTTATAGTTCCATAACTATGTGTCACGACAGTTTTTGAATTTCTTAGAGTATTTTAATAAATCTCAAAAATATGCCAGTTCTAGCATGAGTCTTGGTATGGGCATTAAATTGAAAAATCATAACAAATCCCTTGGAATATCTTCATTTGGATTATATTTGGACATTATTTCAGATTAGTGAAATCACTGTGACTATCCCGTCAAGATGGATGCATACAGACTACTTGATAGAATGTATGAATGAAAATTTTCAGTTGGATGATGATTTTAAGGTTGAGATAGCAAGTGGGAAGCTTTGCCTTTTTATTCTTGAATCACTTTCACCACTTTGAAATTTCCTGAGAATTTGACTTCTGAAACATTATACTTCCCATTAGCGCTTGTCAAAGGATTATGTATTTGGTTGCATTGGTGTTTACATAAATAAATAACCAAAATTTGAATTGGGACCATTTTTTATTCCAGGGTGATTTCTTTAAATTCAAAGAAAATACATCTCAATTATGTTTCAGATTTGTGACCCTGTCTTCTTGCTTCCCTATTTGAATGTTGTCCATGTATAATTTAGTAAACACGCTAATCTCAGAGCTTCCTCTATTCTATTGCTGTCTGAAAATATTTGCTTCGTTTTGGTAATAGCTCAATACTATTGTCACAGTAAATCACGTAGAAAGCGTTCAACCTATAATAGCACCGACTTGCAATGTTCCAATGACTTTTCTCTTTATGTAATTTTAACCTTTATTTGATACCCTATCTACCATTATTTGATATCCTATCTTTATCATTCAGTGTTAAATCATATTTAGATCATTTTGGCCCATCATCATATTCACATCCATGAAATGATATTCTCGGATGAGATCATTTCCGGAGAGCTTGGCTCAAATATACATTCGTATTATTCCCTCTCGGAAATGGCTCACTAAACACACTGTAATTTCTGAGTTTTGTTGAGTTTTTCAGTGAGATGTTTTGTCAAACAACTTGTAGATGCATTGCTATTGGTATATTGTTTTCTTTCCATTTACTTGAACACAGTTATACAATGACCATAGGAACAACGTAGAGTATTTAAATGACAGGCATGAAACATATATTGTGCCCAAAAATGGTTCAGCCCCAAAAATACTCATTTATATTACTCATAGTCATAAGATACCCACTTAGAATATCTTAGAAATTCCACAAAGAAATCTGAGTTTACTTGTTTCGTTCACTGTGTATTATATCAAAACAGTTGGTACACAGTGTATTGTAGATGCTTCTCTTCCAAATTGTGATTAAAATAACATGCACAGTACTAAGCATACATAAAAGAGATATTCGAGAACAACTGATATACACCTTGCATTAAATTTAAAAGCGAACACACCACCGAACGCATATAGTCCAACAATAGTATGATTTCTGAGGTTCGAAATGATGATTGCATGTCAAATTTATTCAGCCTAAAAATCGTAGGTTTGGTTGCTCACATTGTTATCATTGAATGTTCTTGTAATTAACATTCGAAGTTCTATATGTTTGTTTCATTCATCGCATTTAGTCATTTTATTTCAAATTATTACATCAAAGGGTTCAATTCTAGCATGTTGTGGTGGCTCAATAAAATCTTATCTGATCATTATCCACTCAGTGTACAATGGCTCAAATTGGAGTTAATTATAAGGTGGAAAAAAATTGGAGTTTAATAAGTGATGCTTGGAGCTGCACGAGATTTGTCATTATAGTATGGGTTTATTATGGAAACTGTTCGATTTTCTTTAATATCTTTTATATCCCTGTCTATTTTCTTTAATATGTTGTCTTTTGTTTTTGTGACTCTTGCATGTTCAGAATTTTGTTATTTTTTTTAATTGGAAATAGTCAATCATAGAAATATGTTCATTATTTTTACATTACTTTTAATTTAGCCTCTGCACTACGTTACCTTATGCATGGTAGATCATATTCTTCAAAATTTACATTGACAGATTTTAATGAGTAGATTGATTGCTTACTTAGCTAAGACAAATACTTTTATGGAGCATCTAAAGCATGTTTTATTGTTTAAGCTTTATGATACATCTAAATTGTACACTATGATTTCAATTTAGTATAATTAATTATTATGATGTTGAGTATAATGTTACATGAGGTTTCGTGATTCAAGGTTAATTGCATATATTGGATAAAGTTGTTTAAGGAGAAATGGAAAGGGAAAACTTGCAAATGTTCTGATGATGATAATTAATGATAGCTCATGCGAGTTCATTGATATTTGTGCTTGTGCACCTTCTTATTTCAAATCCAATCTTATGTTTAGGGGAAACATTCTATTGTTTGTCATTTGAACCTTTGCAATTAGTTGTTTGCTTGGAATCCTATCCAAAATTGTGCACACATCATTTTCGAAGAAGACATTGTAGCCCTCTTGCATGATTTGTCCAATGCTTATGAGGTTATGCTTTAAACCAAGGACAAAGTAAACATCTGAGATGTACTTCTTCTCCCCCTTCTTTGTTACGACATTAACTCTTCCTTTTCCCATGACAGGTACTTTTCTATCAGTCCCTAATGTCACTTTAGATTTCACACTTTCATATGGATTGGAAAACATTTCTACGTTCCCTGACATGTGGTTGCTACACCCTGAATCTAGATACCATATATCACTTTGATTTTCTTATGCTACATTACAAGCTAAAAACATGTTATCATGGTTATGAGTTTCCTTTGTGAAATTTACAGTTGGTTTGTTACTAATGTCATATTGCTTCTTTCTACATTCCTTTGCATAGTGACCATACTTCGACATTGGACTTGAGATTTATCATACCTCTGACTTTGTGCTTGACTTTGGCTTGGGCCTTGACTTGGAATTTGATTGTTTCCCCTTCCACTTCATCTTGAAGAGTTGCTTCTTCCACCTCCGTGTGGGCTTCTTTCTCTTCCTCTAGCATATGATCTTCCTTTGCCTCTACCTTGACCAAATGAAACTTGTGTCTTGAAGAAATGCTCCAATGAGGAGCTTGTTGCTATATTCAATCTATGTTCATGACAAGTTAGTGATGCATGAAGTTCATCCACTAAGAACTGTGAGAGATCCTTTGTCTCTTCTATGGCCACAACAATGGCATCAAACCTTGCTGGAAAACTTCTCAAAACTTTCTCTGCTATTATGCTTTCCTGAATTGTATCACCGTGAGACCTGATTTGAGTAACCAACCCAATTATGTGTGTAAAAAACGAGTCTACATTCTCACGCTCTTTCATACAAAGTGTTTCAAAATCTCTTCTCAACCTTTGCAGTTTTGTTTTCTTCACTTTTTCCATGCCTTGGTAGGTTGTCTGGAGGGTGTCCCATGCATGCTTGGGCTTCGTTGTTGTTGCAACCCTTGGGAAAACACTTTCATGAACTGCTTGAAAAATGTAGAAGAGAGATTTTTCATCCTTCTGCCTGTTGTCCCTCAACAGATCCATTTCTGCTTGAGTCAAGGCACTGTATGCTTCTACATCTGCTGGTTCTTGAAAACCATTCTCCACCCTATCCGAAATGTCTTGAGAAGAAAATAGGGCCTTCATTGTGATAGTCCAATAGTCATAACTTTTGTCATTAGATTAGTCAAGCTTGTGCTTGATGTTGCCATTTCGGAGTGAGAAAAAGAAAAAAAAAACTTTCTACCTGCTTGTAAATATGCTAGAAAAAAGCAATATGTCCTCAAAACAAATTTTAATTTCTAGTAAAGACACTTGTTTTTAAACCAACAATGTTTAACTCGCTATGATACCATGTTAGAATATCAGAAAAAATTTCGCAGGGTCAGAGGAGAGGAGTCTGGCTCAGAATTCAGTTGCGGCAAGGTAAGTCTTATGTTGCAACAATGATATCGCAACTACACAGAGGAGGAGACGAGTCTGGCTCAGAATTCAGTTGCTGCAAGGTAAGTCTTATGCTGCATCAATGATATCGCAACTACACAGAGGCCTAAATAATACACAAGACACGGGACGGAAAAACGGAGTAGAAACAAAAAGGTTGCGGTAAATTTACTCATGAAGGTTTAGAACCACATGGCAACATAACATGCTTTGTATTATATTTCAAAACATAGGAAACCACATTCGTGTAATAAATGGAGTCTGCTGGTGTTGCCGGTAAATGTCTGTAAAATTGGTTTTCATCCACCCACCAATATTTCTTCCACAGTTTTCTCCTCACTACCTCACATACTTTCAGCCTCTCTCGCTCTCTCTAATATGCAAATGACTTTTACATTCACATTTATCTCAACATACAAATCTAATATGCATATGACTTTTACATTCACATTTATCTCAACATACAAATTTGGCATTAATACATGACAGAGAAAATACTTAATACACAACATGGTCAATTCTACATAATAAATGGTTTTCTCAACTTGTGTTATGGAGTGTGGGCCCAAAATTCATTAAATGCGCTAAACTCACTCTCTGCTGTTTTGCGGAATGGTCAAGGTTGTACTTCTATTCTGACTTCAATCCTTTCACGCTTATGTTCTGACTTGTTCTGAGTTCAATCCTTACTCGTACAAACAAAATTGCATACAAGGTGAAACAAAATTGCGTAGGTGGAATAGTTAACGGTCAAGCATGGTGTTTGTTAGTGTTTTTGAGAAGGTGGTTGGGATTATTATTTCCAACATCCCCATTTTATATAATGTGGGCACTAATAGCCCATGAGATGCAACAATATCACTGGCTTTTGAATGATCTTCCGTGATATTAAAGGCCGTACTCTTAAAAAGTATTAAATCTTTATCAAATTTATGGGATCTTTTTTGTTGGTTGGATTTAGCGATAATTTGAATGTTGAATCACATGGTTTATATAGTACCTCATGACCGACCAATACACTAATTTATTTATGAGAGATTTAAATTTATATAATTTCAAAATTTATTTTAGATTTTAAAGTAAAATTGTTATTTCATTTTATAATACTATCATAATTATCAAATTAAAATAAAGAAAAATTAGTTAAGAGAATTGTTATATGTTTTTTAATAATATATATATATTTAGTTATTATGTTTATTATGATGAGATATCTTATCTCTCATCAATAAGTATACATGACCATTTTTAATTTGTAAAAGTCCGAAACAAGACTAATAAAACTCAGGATGGTTACTTTCTTATTTCAAAAATCATCATAACTTTCTATTAAAGTTGAACTAACTAAAACATATAAAATTTAACTTTTTTATCATAAATATTGTTACAAATTTACATATAAAATTGTAGCTTTTTTATCATAAATATTACTACAAATTAGTCCCAACAATACAAAATGTTTGAAGTATATACATAGATTTTTATTTTAAGATGTGAATCTAAAATTTTGATTTTATGTTACGGATCGTAATTAATAGGAAAAACTTAAAAATCGGAAAACTATCTTTCAATTAAAAGATTAACCAACAAAATTATCTATTTGTAATTTATAACCTCATATTACATTTCTATTTTTTTTACCACCCCATATTAAATTTATTTCATGTCGGAGGGACAATGTTTCCTAGCTGATTGCAAGTAGTTACTACTCATTCGTATACCTTGCATATTTCCCTTTCCCATCACCTGCAATCTTGACAATTGTATAATTCCCTCTCTTACGGGCGCCAATTCAGTGGGCTATATATGTTCACCAATTTCTTCATCTAATCATCTCACTATTGTTATCACGAAAAGTTGTTTCACTTTGTACTCAACTTACATTCGTCCTTATCACTCTGCCTTTACACTTCCACGTAGAAAGTTGACGTTTCCAACTCTGTACGCTTCATACGTCCAGGTTCATCATAACGCCTGTTTAAAATTCATTCTGTCCGCGTGAAAACTGCAAAATTTGCACCCATAGTTTTGCCACGTACCCATAGTTTTATACTAAGAGTTCAAAATTTACCCACAACTAAAGGTGGTCTTCACTGGTAACATATGTAGCCAGCACTAAATAAGGTTTGAAGTGAAAATTAATTGCAGGGAATTAAACAGTTAAATTGGATATCTGTTATTAATTTTAACGCGTTAGAAATGTGAATGGAATGCAAGTCATATTTTGAACCATATAAGAAGGCGATATTTTTCTTGGAAAATTTGCCAAGTACTCTATTTCGCCGGATTCAACTCATCTATCCATGTCACGTGGCCCACGTGCTCGTACGCACTTCGTCTCCCACCGCTAGCGTTGAGTACCGTTGATACAGTTGACATCCATGTTTTTCATTTGCAAATTCTTGCTCCCCTCCCACTTCATTGAAAAAATAAGAAATCTATGTACATCCATGTTTTGCATTTGAAAATTCTTGCTTCGCTCCCCAATTCATTGAAAAAATAAGAAAATCTATGAATGTACAATATAGGCGTTGATAAATAATAACGTTTCTACAATCATCAAAAATAAATATATTATTTTCTATATATAATTTATAAAAGTAATTCCTAAGAATACCCATATACCTTTCGGTACTTATAAGTAGAGAGAAATTATACGCTTAATCGTCGCCCACCGGCCGTGAAGGTTATAGGATGGTCAGACGTTTGAATATAAGAAACGCCGGCCACCGTTTGTTTGAAGGTGTCGCGTACGTCCACCAAATAACTTAACAGCAAATCATATCTCCGCACGCTGCGATGGGTACCGTCATCAGCGGAAGAAAATTTGATCCTCTGTCCACCTCCCAATTCTATTTATTGGGAAACCTCAGAGTCCAAGACTCAGTTGTGGATTGAGGCATCACTACCCGCGCGTCCTTCCATCCCTTGGATCGTTCGCTCTGTCGCCTTGCTGCACTGTCGCGTCGCCCATTTGGTGATGAACGGACCCGGGTTCGTTCGAGTGCACCCGTTGTTATGTTGTGTCGCCCACAAGTCCGAACAGTCGCCTAACTGTTATGTTGAATGTTTGCTGACCCGTTCGCCTGTGGAGCTGTATGTGTGTTCAGTTCATTGGTTTGCCCGAACTGTTGGACGGGCGTGCGCCTCGCGCACTACCCACAGAATGCCACAGCCACTTCGTCCATCGTGTGTCCCGTTTGTTCATGGGTCGGCAGCTATGCTGCCCGACTCGTTCCAACCCTGTTCTGCCCATGGACTTGTGCACCGTTTGTTGTTGTCTGGTCCCGTGTTGGTGATCCCTGTTTCGTCCCCCAACCGGTTAGTGAATGTGTAGTCTTGCCAAGTGTTGCGCCCGGGTCGTACCTGCTGCCGAGTGAACCACGTCTTCACCCATCGTGTGGGCCGCCCGCTGTCGTGCGGAGCGCCCGATTCCTCAGGGCGTTATACGCTCCTCCACCCTAAGATGTTGTCGTCCCGACAACAGTTCATCTCGGTGGTCTTCAATGTAGACTCCTCCATCAATGATTCGGCCTCCATCGGATCACCATGTTTGTTTTGTGAAATTGGTCGAGTGTCACACATTTCGACTATGTGCCCACACCCGTTTCATGATCTCTCCGCCCAGGCTTATGGGGAACCCCCATTTATCTGCTGCACGTTGAGACCATCATACCTGCCCAATCACCCTTGAGGGCTCACTGCCTTGAGCAAACAACAATGAGCCCAACTCCCATATCTATCAAGAAGATCGCAAGGGAGAGGAGCCAGGCGGCTCTCTCTCACTAATCAATTCGATCCATCTGTCTGGATCCTCCACCTCCATCCGTCATAGGTATGCTTCCCGATCCTCCTTCTGGATATTCGGCCTTACATACACATCGCCTATTTCGTCATCATCTTCCACCAACTCTAGCCTTCTTGTCAAATCCAAAATGCTATCCAAGAGTGACTTGATGACCAAATCTTGCTCAACAAGCTTTGTCTCCATGCTAGACAACCACTTGTTTGTCTTTTCTTTGTCCTCCACCTGCATCCCTCCTAGTTTATGATCTGTTTTAGTCACGCCCATGGTAGGAACACTTATGGGCATGTCCTCCCTTCCATCATAAATAAAGAACTTCCTTAGATGGGGTACTACCATCGCCTCGAATTGCTTCATAAATTCCATTCCTAGCACTGCTTCGTAGTCATCAATTTGTACTATGGTGAAGTCTACCTTTCCGGACCATTCACCAAGTACCGTATCCACCTTTTCTGCTATGCCAAGAATTGCTATCGGAGGAGAGTTCACGGTCTTCATATGTGCTTCCACTGGCACAAACTTTAGACCCAGTCTCCTTACGGTGTCTTCGCTCATGAAATTGTGCGAAGCCCCACTGTCAATCATCGTGAGTACTTCTGTCCCACCAATCTTCATGTGCACATACTCCAATCTATTCCTTTCCAGGTTCCTCCTAGAGGTTATCTTCGTTGTAGTAGAGGCTCCGAGGATCTGCATCATTCCTACGGAGGCATTATCCTCTTCTTCCATTTGAGCAGCAGCGACCGTTTTCGGTTTAGAAGGGCAATTCTTAACCGTGTGTGGCCCTGCACATAGCCAGCACTTCAAAGGTTTCTTCTCCCTTGGAGTGTTATCCGCCTTTGGAGTGTCCTTCTTCTTCTATTCTTTTGGTTTGTCCGACTTCTTTTTCTCATTAGAAGTCTCGTCGTAATGATCTACAAGTCTATCAACCGCAGCAAAGGCCTCTTCGAGCGTCCTGATTTTCTTCCTTTTCACCTCATTACGAGCCCAAGGCTTCAACCCAATAACAAAGTTGAAAACTTTGTCCTTTTTAGCCATATCAGGAAGTTCCAACACCGCGCTCGAATATTCTTGCTAGTAGGTTTGCAAGCTCCCCGTTTGTTTGATAAACTTAATTTTGGTCCTTGCCTCCCACGTTTCATCTTGAGGACTGAAGTGTGACTGCAAGGCTTTCTTCATGTCATCCCAGGAGGTAATGTCATCAGCACTACCGTTAGTAATCTGATCGGCCCTCCTTCTCCACCACATCTTGGCATCATTAGTTAGAAACTGAGCCGCCATCTTGACTTGCGCTTCACCTTTGGATAAGTTCAACTGTTCCAGATACTGCTCCATGTCCCATAAGAAATTACCAAGAATTTTCGTGCTTCTTGTCCCATCGTAAGATTCTGGTTCTTTGACCTTCACATGGGGCACTCCTCCACCTGAGTTGTGCCTCACGGCCCTTTTTGACACTGCAATCTCATCCTGGGCTTCTTCAAGAGCCTTGTTTGATTTGTCGAGAGTCCCCTTCAGGTTCCCAATCTCTGCTAACCCTTGGTCCCTTGACTCCTCGACTTCCTTTACTCTTTCTTCAAGCTGGGTACACAAGAAATCAGTGTACTCGTATCGTGTCTTAAGTTCGTCATGCTACGTTTGGAGCTCCTCAAGTTCCTCCTTGACCTTTGAGATGGTTTCTCGTTCTTTGTTAAGTGAACCCACCTCTTGGTTCCAAGAATTTTCTAAGGACTCCATCCTCTCAAACACCTTGTCAACAAATTCAGGAGTCGCCTCCCTCACCATGTCCTTCACTGCATGGTTAGACCCGGATTGAGAATTGGCTGCCATTTCTTTGTTCTTTTGTGACCTGGTTCCAACCATCCACTGCTTCTCCACTTCACCTGTAAGTCTTGTCGAGCGACTCTGCTCTACCAGCGCGAGACCGAGCTCTGATACCAACTGTCATGCCCCCAATCTATTTTTTTTTCTATTGGGCGGGTGCGGCACCACCGTACGCTCTATTAGAGTGTATATGGACTACGCCTTCACGATACTTGTTCCGCTTCGCTGCACAAGTATTATCCTTATAACCGAACCATTAACTTTATAATTTAACAACCCAATTATAATTTCTGCGTTCAATTATAAATTGCAATTCCTTATAATCGTATTATAAAACTTTCACCAACAATTATAATTCAATGCCAAATCTCATACAAAACATTGACACATAATCTGTTGGGAGGGGCAACTCCCGAAGAGTCCGCCCGAGTCTTTTATTAAGTCAATTTATAAACGTTCGTGTGCCGGGCAAAGATCTCACGGCCACACAACAACTCTGGTTATAATGATCGTGAGCCAGGTGTATAACCTGCGGCCTACACGATATAACAATACAACAGACTTATACCATATGCCGTCCCCTTTATACCGAGTGCGCACTTCGTACGATTGCGCCAAGACCGGCGTTTATATACCGTCTACAACTCTGTTTATAATTGGAGGGTGAGCCGGGCGTAGAACCCACGGCCTTCACCTTAAGATCCTTCTCGACAGACCTGTACCCACACGTTGTTCCTTTATATTGACCGCGCACATAACCGTGCGACTCGCCAAGACCGGCATTAATACACAATCTGCCTTATCGTTCGACCTCGTCGTCTACCCAAACCGAGCCACCGTCAATCACATCTGCGCTAAGTGATTGCGCACTCGACCTTGTGCTTGCTGTTCGAAGGGAAGACTTCGTTGGTTGAGTGATGTCCCAAATGCTTCACGCTCTGCCATATTTATATGCTTCCACGCTCATCTTGGGAGAGGGGTGTCGGTGGTAAGCCGACCCCCGAATTGTGTAAACATCCGCCCCTTAACACAAGCCGACGCATGTTTTATTGTTTCGAGCCGTCGTGACTAATATACTTAGCGGGTCGGCCTTTGTTTACAAAGCTGACCAACGCCAAGGTATATGTCCACTCGGCTTACGTGCTCGCCTACTACCCGCGCGTCCTTCCATCCCTTGGATCGTTCGCTCTATCACCTTGCTGCACTGTCGCGTCGCCCGTTTGGTGATGAACGGACCCGGGTTCGTTCGGGTGCACCCATTGTTCTGTCGTGTTGCCCACAAGTCCGAACTGTCGCCTAACTGTTATGTTGAACGTTTGCTGACCCGTTCGCCTGTGGAGCTGTATGTGTGTTCGGTTCATTGGTTTGCCCGAACTGTTGGACGGGCGTGCGCCTCGCGCACTGCCCACAGCATGCTATAGCCACTTCGTCCATCGTGTGTCCCGTTTGTTCATGGGTCGGCAGCTATGCTGCCCGACTCGTTCCAACCCCGTTCTGCTCGTGGACTTGTGCACCGTTTGTTTCTATCTGGTCCCGTGTTGGTGATGCATGTTTCGTCCCCCAACCGGTTAGTGAATGTGCGGTCTTGCCCGGTGCTGCGCCCGGGTCGTACCTGCTGTCGAGTGAACCACGTCTTCGCCCATCGTGTGGGCCGCCCGCTGTCGTGCGGAGCGCCCGATTCCTCAGGGCGTTATACTATGGAACAAACACTGCAACTCTGAGCACCGCGCTTTTCAACAATGGCGGGACTTGCAGAGCCTGTTACGAAATGAAATGCGACCACCACTTCGACCCTTAGTGGTGTCTACCAGGTATTGTGACAATTACTGCTACTAACCTCTGCCCCCCTAACTCTGATCTTCCCAACGACAATGGAGGATGGTGCAATCCACCTCTCCAACAATTCGACATGGCTTAGCCTGCGTTTCAACGGATCGCCATATACAGAAGTGGCATTGTTCCAATCATCTTTAGAAGGTAATTAATTAATTAATTATTACCCTAATTAGTCTCTCAACACTATATTCCTATTCTTCAATCCCTAGAATTCATTCCCAACTTGACTTTAATTGGGATGAAATCATAAACGGCAAGGTCCATATTTATGTATGCAGAGTACCATGCGTGAGGAAAGGTGGAGTTCGATTCACGATCAATGGCCACTCCTATTTCAATTTGGTACACATTACCAACGTAGGAGGTGCAGGCGATGTGCAGGCGGTTTCCATCAAAGGTTCCAACACTCGCTGGCAAGCAATATCCCGCAACTGGGGACAGAATTGGCAGAGCACCACTAATTAGTTGAAGTGAAGTGTTTTACGTGTTCATATATATTGGGAACGATACACCCTTCGGACTAATTAGTGGAAGCAAAGTGTTTTACGTGATAACGATCATTGTTACCTTGGTCGGCGAGCTTTTTTCTTAATTTTAGATGGACCTTTGACAAATTTATTTCACAGGTCAGTGAAAGCGCTGCACACATTCAAAGCCTCTCTGTTCATCTCGACTCCCCTCCTACAATTCCTGATTTTCTGGCCGGTGCTGCGAAATTGCGAATGTTATCTAATATTTTATTGCAACACATATACCTGCTTCGCCGTCCCGCTAAATTGTGAAAACGCGTTTGACTGGGGACTTCGCCGTTGTCCAGACGTTTCTGTGGTTTGAAGCATGGTTACCAAGTTCGGCCGTCTTGGCAAAAAAGTTCGGAAATTCGCTGATTTAATACGTTAATTTCGATAAGATACGGAAGTTTTTGTTAACGAAATCAATTAAGTTAATTTCTCCACTGCGGGTTGTTATTCTGAACAGCTGAGCAGAGGGTACAATGCTCTGCTGCAATATTTGAATTACCTGTGCTTAATAAGCAAGCAGCCATCGGAATATAATTTTATCATTGTTTCGCTTCGGTTCAGGAGCAATATTTGATTTTCCTCTGGTCAATAATCAAGTAGCCATTATACAGAAACATCTATCCTACGGGAACATTTATATATAATCGTAATATATAGAGAAACATTTATCTCACGGGGGAACATCAATCCTACAAAAACATTTATATATATAGAAACATCCATTTTATCAAAACAGTCACAAGTATCACTGATAATTTATATATTAAAAAATATTATTGAAATTTTCAGTTATAAAATAGTAAATTCTTTATTAAAAATGTTGCTTTTGTATTAAAAAAATAAGTTTTGTATTTTAAAAACTGTAAAAATTTCAAATTATAGTTTTAAGTAACAATAATTATCTAAATTAGTTATTAGGGTTTTAATTTGAAATTCAATTAAAGTGTTTATTTTTTGTGCTTGATGACAAAAATTAATCTACCAAGTTATTATTGAATAAATTTGGATTTTAATGACAACTAGTTCGCGGAGATTATTTAAATATCCGATATTTCATTTTTTACATTCAAAATCCATTGTGAATTTTTGTTATTTGTATAATATATTTTATTTTACATGTTTTTAATTGGCAACCAATAATATATTTACTTAAATAAGTAAAAATTATTATTATAGGAAGATTCATTTAATTTTATAAAATTTTGAAAATAATAATAATAATATGATAATATATATAAGATGTATACTCTAGACTTTTTTTTTTCCTATTAAATTTTATATAGTCAAATTTTTTATCAAATTCAAATTTGATAATTATAGTTTAAACACGTCATTGGCTAAACAAGAGCAATATAGCACCCATCCGCGCAGCAGACAAACTCTTTCGTATTGACGACGTAAAAATGCCGTGCTTGCCATATTTTACAATTGATGACATAACAATGCAGTACCCGCTATATTCTACAATTTTCCCAACGACGACCAAACACCGATCCAATGCTTGCTGCATTTACATTCGGAATGCAATCCTCTCCTAATTCTTGGGAAAAAACTGTCCCTGACCAGGGACACTTTCAGCAACAAAACCGTCCATACATTTTTCTTTCTGGCAATGATTAATGAGTTCATAACCTTAATCTTTTATGAGATAAGAGTACAATAGGCAATGACATCATCTTTTATACGCAATGACATCATTTTTTTAAAGGCTTAATTTTTTATGACTGCCGTAGTTTAACTAGCAGATGTTCAGAAAGTTATGGAAATTTTGGGCATATTTAGAGAAATTTCGGCAACTTTTTTTTGTAAATTTAAATTATAGTTGTTAAACTTCAAAATTTTAGATGTCCTAGACGTTTTTGATGGTGCTGAATCCTATTCCACCATCAAAAACACCATTCAAGCACTGTCTCTACAAGAATTTTTGAAATACTTTTGCCCAGATTCAAACTACTTTTGACCATCCAGACAATTCCTGCACCTCGTTAAAGACCTCCTTTATGACTTATTCGTACAATGGGCAAGCTAGGTTGTTTCGGGTAGTTTCTTATATCTATCTTTGAGATGGAGTTAAGTTGGGTCCGCTATCATTATAACAAGGTGGAGTTAAGTTGGGTCCGCTATCATTATAACGAGGTGCATTAAACTTATATTAAAGTGAATATTAATTAGTCTAGAAATTAATTTAAATTTTTAGAATATTGTACATCGAATGCTTCGGTATATTATTTTATTTTTTAAATAATTAAATTTTTTATTTTTTATTAATTAATAGTAGCTTTTAGAGATAATAATTATCATTTTATAATTAATTTTTTTCATTTCAAAATGCATTAATCGTTTACACTTTTTAATTTTTATTTACAAATTTTTTCATTACCTCATATATCTATGTTTCAAAATATTTACATTCAAACCCTGCAATTACTTACTCTAAATTAATAGAGCAGTAAATCTACAATAAGAAATTACAATTCAATTCATATTGAATTTTATAATTTATTATTTAGATTACAAAATGACTATGATAAATACATTTTAAAATTTTATTTTAAATTAATAAATATATTATTTTGAAATTAATTAAATTAAAATTAAAATTTCACTGTATTTCTATAAATCAAACTAATAGTAGATAGAGATACATCTTATATGGCAAAAAAAATCATACAAATTACCTAAATTTATGCTTATAATAATATCTAATGGCATATGAATGTTGGAGAAAGACGCTGATCAACTTATGCCAACAACTTAATTGATCGGGTTGTCATCGTTGTAGATACCAATACTTAATGACTCTTTCTCTTACAAATTATACATTCAAATCTTAATTTATTATGGTAAAAACTAAGATTAAAATAGCCAATACAAAATATTTTAAATTTGTTTAACACAACCATTTTGTATTGTTACATCTACAACACCACATCCTTTGATTTGATGTGAGTAATCATCCACAAGATATATATTACCACATTCTTGAATTCATAATACGTTGTTTCTCCTTTATCAAGGAAATTTCCAATATTCCCTTTATTTCTATATTTGGAGTCAGGTCCACATTCTTGAATTCATAATACGTTGTTTCTCCTTTATCAAGAAAATTTCCAATATTCCCTTTATTTCTATGTTTGGAGTCACATAAATTCATTTTGAATAACATTGAAACTTGTGACAATAAGAACATGCATCAATTCATTTTGAATAACATTGAAACTTGTGACAATAAGAACATGCATCATTCTTTTTAATATTAACATCCAAATTTAGTTGTGTCATAGTTTGATGTGGCTTTGAACATGGTGGATTTACATATCTTTTATTTCCTTCTCCTTATTTGCTTCCCATGGATTTCTTTTCGAACGATGCTTTCCTTTTGCTATCATTGCAAAGCCTAAATAATGAGGCCTACAATTAATATTTTTCCTTCGTTGCTCTTCTTCTTGCCAAAGAATACGGTGAGGTCGTCAAATATAGATGATGTTTCTCATGTTACAAAGAGACATGTAATAAACATATAATATTATTCTAAAATATCGTTCAACGCTATAGTTACCATATGTTTGCTTAAGATTTTTTCACCAATATCACCCAGTTTTTCTTTCAAATATCTAATTCTAGAAATAAAACTATTACATTCTCATTCTCCTCTATTTTAATTGAAAGAAATTGATCTTTTAAGATTTAAAATCAGTTTGCATTGGTTGTTTTATACAAACCTTTAAGGGTATTCTATCTCTCCCTGAATTTTTTGTAGTCTCCGATATGAAAATTAATATTGTCCTTCACGAACATTTTTAGAATCAACTTTTATTTTCTCTCATGGGGCTCCTAATTATGAACCTTTGTGAGGACTTCAAGTTTGGATTCACGTCTACATACAATGGGCCAAACATTTGTTCCTTCCATCAAGGTATGAATATTGAACTTACAATTCATATAATTGGACTTGTCTAACTTGTTTGGTTCAGTTAAATAAGGATTTTCCAAAGAGTTATTCGTTAAGCACGTCTTTAATAAGAAATAATTCCCAAAAAAATTACCTTCTCGAGGCCCTAGGATGTTGCCACCTCCTTTGTTGTTGATGAGATCAATAAGAGATATGTGGATGAATACCTGCCCATCATCAATTCCAAAAACAGTTGATCTAGTCTATTTCGATCACATCGACAACAAGAAAGATATAATACCTTCTACATAATTCAAAATTCCAGTTAACCATATAATATTCTTCCCCATATCCAAATTCGACTTCAAAATATATGAGTTTCAATTACGAAAATAATTTTCCAAATCTAAATATTTGGAATGGGATAGAATCATCAAGATAGAAATCCTCTTTAAGTATAACTCTCTTGTAACTCACTCGAGATACATATCAATCAAATCCTTTTCTCATTCATGCAACTTACAACACCTCAACATAGTCTCACATGCAGTAATCCCATAGCTTTCATGACTTGAACAATCCTTAGCTAACTCAATTTAGACGCATGTAGCTTACATAGAATCCCACACAATCGTATTTCTTAGTGTACCATTCTTAATAGTCTGATGCTCATTCACATTGCAACATCTCCAACATTCTTGTATTGACAACAACTTCAATGCCACAGTCCACACAATTTTCAATAGACAATAATTGACATAATATACGACTCTTTATCTTTTGATATCGCTGTCAATTAAGAGGGTATCGTAGATTTGGAGACCTTGAGTGTTCAAAAATCCAACCCGAATTCGAAGTGATACAACATGACCCAATGTTCACACAAGTTTGTACTGAGATAGATTACAATAGACAACAATTTCAACATGGTTCATTATAAATTTGCATAGATCCATGTGCAATCACACTAACTTCCATCTCCACTTCCTCACAAAACAACAAGACCATTTCACATACACACCACACACCTGTCAATCAAACCTCTAATATTTTCTTACCTCCCGCTCTAATACCAAGACAAAATATTAAAGGAAATAAATGGAAATGGTGATGCATATCATAGGTGAGATAATAGTCACACTAAGAGCTTTCCCACATTCTCACATCACTCGATCAACATTCTCTTACTTTTATAAGTGACACAAAACAATATTTGGGTCTGCGTATTTCGAACTTTGATGGTTCTTGAATTTTGTGAGCTTAAGCACTCACCTCTGGAATCTTGTGGGTTATGGGCCCATGGAACTGTATTCTATACAACAATGGAGCTCCTAAACCTTATTTCCAATCATATCATGCTTGCTTGTAAACTCGTGTTGGGAACGGGATCCCCCAAGGACAATTTTGGGGCTAAAACACCACGTTTTGGGTCGAATTTTGTAATAAAGTTGTATAGTCTTCGCATTTTGTAGCCGCGGAGCGTGAAGGTGTCATGCGTCATAAAGGGTTTTCCGCCCTTATTTTTGTAAAGTAAAGTCAGCTATGAAGATCTACCCATGGCCCGCAGACCATGGGATTGTATAAAAAGAGCTATGTAATCTCTAAGAAGGTTTTTGGAGTCATAAGTTGAAGCACGAGGTCTGATAAAATTCCATTGTTATTGTTGGCTCTGACTAGTATAGTTGGATTTAACATATGTGGAAAAATAATACATTCTGCTTTGAAAATTCCTATGAGAGATATGAAACTGTCAATCGGGAAGGATCTCATAGTGTTTCAAGAAGCAATGAGGCACATTTGATATTTTTTGATTGATGATATGATCTTTATAGGTCCAAGGATATTCATACAGATATATTCTCGTTTACGGGAAGCCTTTCCTAAAAATAAAGATTATCCTTTTGGTAGTAGGTTCCTCATTCTTGTGGGGGACCTTGGGAAACTACCTCCTATTAAGGATAAACCCCTGCATGAAGGTAGGATAACAGAGAAATTTTTGTGGAAAAGCTTCAACATTGTTGTGACTCTGGACAAAATTTATAGCAAGCAAGGAGGCGATCTGCGACAAACATATTTTCACAATCTTTTAACCAATATTATAAATATAGAGGCTTTTTCTTATTGATTTGGATATTCTTATGATGTGTGTCGATATTTTCTTGGATCGATAGGAAAGGAGTTTATTTGATTGCTCATGACACTTGTTAGCAATGAATAATCTCGTTAATTTGCATAATCGAAAAATTCTTAAATCATCACATTGTCATGTTGCAAGATGTGTTATGGAATGAAGTAGAAGAGCATAAATAGGTGAAAATGATGATGATGTGCTAGAGCATAAATTGTTTCTATGTCGTGGAGACTGCATAATGCTAACATGTAATTTGTAGGTTGAGGCTGGGTTGGTTAATGTTGCTCTTTGGTATTGAAGATATCTTATTTTCCCCTGGTTCAAAGTTGCCACATATTCCACAATTCATACAATTATTTTTGAAAAGTACTCTAATGTTACATTTGATAGGGACTGCCCAATTTTTGTGTCCAACGTTGGATTGTGAAAAAGATTGTCTCAGTATAAATATTTGTCATCATGGACCGTGGTTAACCATGTTTATTTAGGGGTTTACAATACATTTCCTAGGATTTATATATAAAAGATTTATAATATGCCTTACCTTTACTATTCCCTTGGGTTTATAGTAACAATCCCTTGGTTCCATTAATATAAGGGTACATATTTCAAGGGTATAATTTTTTTCACATGGTTAGAATATTACTCCTACGGTTGAGTCAAATCCCTTGGGTTTTTTATAGTGTCCCATAATAATAAATAATAAATAATATATATAATATTAAATAAATAATAAACAATAAATAAATAAATAGTAATAGTAAATAATTAATAAATTAATAAATTAATTACATGCTCTAAATAAATATAAATAACAATAAATGAAAAATAGTAAAAATCAGTAAAGCTATCAAAAAGTAAAAACAAAAGAATAAACCAAGAAAGCAGTAAAGTTGCATGTTGACACATGGGGTGTGTGCATGTGGTTCCCCTTCCAATGTTTGCTCTATTTAATAGATGGGGAGGAAGGCGAGAGACATTCCATCATCCATCCTCATGGGAGGATAGTGTTGTGAGACAAAGGATACCATGGCAGTAGTACGTTGATTAAGGGCTCGGTGGTGGCCAATTGTAGCAAGATTTTGTGCAATTGAGCCTACGATTGGGTGGAGAGTCGTCCCCAAGACTTTATTGCAGGTAACAGAATTCAACTAGCGTTCAACTAGCATTCCACAAGTAGGTTGTCTCTCTACCCATATATTTTTGAAATTGATGTTAACTAGTTGATAAATTGCTTGTTGATTATAAATCGCTTAATTAATCTAATTAATTATGTGTTGTTATTTTGGGGCTATTACATATGGTATCAGAGAATGGTTCAACTCTTAGGGCTATAAACATTTTAATGTAGAAAAATTCGATCTAAGTCTTTTAACGATAATAATAATAACAAAATAATAATAATAAATAAATAAATAAAATCTAAATAATAATAATAATAATAATAAATAAAATAAAATAAATAAACAAACAAATAAAAAATTATCGTTGGGCTACGACAATTAATATTACCTGGTGTTAAACAGGTAAATCCCCTCTGCGGACAGAGGCGATCCGACTAGCCCAAAATGAGTCTAGCAACAATCAATTCACGCTGCTATGCAAGTTCCTAGTTGTGTACTAAAAGGTGGATTACGAAGACCAACCTGGAATCCAACGCAAATGTTGAAGTAGAGTTGACCCTCCGGCTCCCTTGCTTCAGCAGGTCACAATCCTAGCGATCCTCGCGAACGGACACCTGCACATGCAAAGACCGAGACAACTACAAGCATAAAATCCATCAAAGTACAACTATATTTCAGTCAGAAAGGAAATAAATCAAACATCATAATAGGCAATGAGATTGGAACCATAATAGCAGTCGTTTATTAATGAATAATAGGCAGAGAAAGATACAACCAAGGTTCTGACGTTGAACCTATCCTCTGGCTAGGCGAGCAGCTATGTATGCCTTGCAATAGACCTTCTCTCTCTCAGGATTCCGGCAGCATAACCTCCCTATGCTTCAAGACTCTTACTATCACTCCAGACAAGCATAATCACAACTAGCATTACTCTAGAACTCCAGAACTCCCCTGTCTAATGCATGAGGACAGACTTTTATAAATGGAGAATGGAGGAAGATTCAATGCACCAGGACGCCCATTGTGGATCGACATTATCTCCGAAAAGCTACTGAGGATAGATGTCAAGGATAGATGATGACTCTCGACCTCTATCAGATGGATTTTTTTCCCTCAAAAGACTTCATGATCTGAAAGGAAAAAACATATGGGTGCGCGTTTGCCAAAAATCATTACCAAACTTAGTTGGCGCGAGTGTTGTTCTAGGACAGAGCGCCAATGGGCGCGCCCCTTTTTGAGGATTTCAGTGATTGGCGCGGATAAGACACTGTGTACCTGCGCCAATGGAAAAAGGGCACTTTTCAGGGATAATTTGCAGAAGGTGTCTTCAGGGAACATTAAGTACATACTCAGGGGAACATAATGCAAGTGTTTTTAGGCTATGTCACTGCTCACAGGTCTCGGAATGTATCCTCCAATGTACGAAAACAGGGGTAACAGGGACGGTGACCAATGGTGACAAATTACTGTGTAACAGGCATGAAAATGAATTCAAGCTTGCTAGAAAACTTTCCTGAAGGACAAGTCTTGTGTTGTTGCATCAAACCTAAATGATGACTCTAGCTTTTATAAGATCAAAAGTGTTGATTTTTCAAAGGATCCTCTTAACTCACAACTCCTTATGATTTCTTACATTAGTATTTTCTTGCAATCAAATTCATCTTAAAGAAATTACATAGAAGATCTCAATAGTAGAAAAAAATGCCAATATTATCATAAAGAGATAACCAAGAAAGAAACATAAGAGTTTACCGTGGGAAAATCCCATATTGAGGAAAAACCCAACAACCTTTTCCTTGGAGAATATTTTAACTAACTATTTAGTTATGTATATGTAATAGTACATTGCGGTCACCTTTATCTGGTTTAAACTTTATATTTGGACTCTTTCATTGATATGCTAGTAATTACACTACATAATTACTTTGTGATGATTGTACACTGACATACCTATCACCACTTTTTTTTTCTATAAGCTATAATACACTATTATATATATCTATATCATCGTATATATAATATATATATATATATATATCATATATATATATATATATATATATATATATTATATATATATATAATATAGTTGTTAGTTAGTTAGTTAGTTAGTTAGTATATGTATTTACTCTATATCAGGCTCACATTGAAATTTACATATATATTTCAAATTCACCTCTTGAAGTAATTACAGCTCCTATACAGGGAAAATTTTAGTGGCTAATATTCACAACTTGGCTAATTTTCCATGTTTTTCTAAAGAAAAAAAAGATTCAGCAATTGCCAATTTTTCTAAAAATAATTCACCTATATTTTAGAGTATAAAATTATTTTACCCTAAAATTCACCAAAATTCTATATAGATTAATATAAAATCATTAGAAATATAAATATTTTTACAAAAATATTGGCAAATATTTTACATTTTGCATATTATGGACTAGTAAGATTCGTCAAGATTTCTAAACTTTAAGATAAAATTCCATCCTTAAAATTTCCATTGATCCTATACATACAATATTCCATTCAATGATTTCAACACCCATCTACCATAATATGTCCTATGTTTTAGTCATCATATTTCTAATCAAATACAATATAAGACATGCCACTTATCCATTTCTTTCTCTTTTGAATACGAATATATAAATGTTCGTATCTAATATATTTTTCATACTATTCATTCTCTATTATTCATGACCCTAAACAAGGTATTATGAAACCATGTATATTATGGGTGTGGTAAAATATTTTTCCAACCTAGAAGTTGCTTTCTATTCTTAATTCAACTAATTCAAAGAGAGAATGTGTTAGTAATAATATGTATTCATGCCCAACAATAACCCACAAGAAATTCATGCTTATAACAGAATGCTTTTTAAGAAATCTCATTGCTTTCACAAGACATTGTTTATTTCATTATATAATATTAGTAATATGCCCTTCACAAGGGAATTCACCATCTATTCAATACTTATAAAGAGAGTGGAAAAATATCCTTATATTAGGGATTTTTACCTTAGGCATGCCTATCTAGGTATAATTGTGTACTTGGATGCATATACCATTATTAATATATAATTATTTTCCTAACACTATATGTTAATTGACTTATCTCAACTTTGTGTTTGCTAAATCTGTAGGCCATAACATACCATAGTTTTCAGTAATAGCTACAATAACATGTATGGACAATAACAATTGCACATTTTTTCTCTTACAAGTTGTAAAGAATTTAATAGAATAGTATATATGGATAGGAAATAATTCTTGCAAAACATAGAATAATTCATTCAAAATAAAAACAATCAATTACTTAACTGACCAAAAAATTAAATAATTCTTTTTTTTTCGAAAATAATAATACCTTGAAAACAAAAAATCATTTGTTGAAGACAAACCAATACATCATTGTGAAATAGAGCCAGGTTTACAGAGGTAACGACTTATCTAAACAATAAGAATTCCTTTGGGAATAATGTGGTGAAAGGTGTGTTCCTCCGAACCTATGAGTTGCACACTAGAAACTCCCCCCAACCTAACCCTATTTTCCTTCCTCTTGGTTCTCCACAACCAAGTTGTTCCAAGTGTTTCCAGTCAATGGTATTTATCCATTCTCTTCCCAACATATCTTTAGAAACATCTTGCTTTTAAGGTTTTCCCACTTTTTACCTAGGCTTTTTCATTTTCCATTATAGGACAAATGGTTTTCTTTCTTCCAAATTAGCATTTATCTCTATTTAAGCTTACCTTAAGATTTTTCCTTGATGAGCACACTTTTCTGTCCCATTGTTCTTATTAATATATTTTTTCCCCACTTAGCATCATTCTCCAACTAAGTTTATCTTTCCACACAATAGAATATTTCTCTCTCATTTTGATGTTTCCCATGTGGCAATATTTATGTTGAAAATTTTGGAACAATTTGAGAAGGGTAATTTGGGAAGGTCCACCGTCTTGATTTAACCACTTAACAAACTCTTTGACAATAAGGTATCCTACCTCACTCACGTGCCATTTCCAATAATATTCTCGAAAGACATAAAATGTTTATTCATCATAAAATTATTTACACGAATTAGTTTGCACAAGTCAAGGCTCCATGGCCAAAAAATCAAACCATATTTACAATTCCATACAAAATAATCATGTCTTTAAAAGAAACTGCACTATGGGATATCACAACACCCATCCAAGTTCACCTCTTGTATTTCATTATTTTCCTTCTTTTATTCATAAGCTAACTAGATAGCTATTAATAGAAGAAAGTAGTTACCACATGCAACTTTAGACAAGGATAAAAGGATGCAACAATTTTGTAAACACCTCAAGAGAAGCTATCTAGCTATAAATTGTAGCTTTAAGAAGGATAATGGGTCCTAAATTTTTCACACAAGACTATGGTATGATATAGTTAATATTTCTTTAGTTTTTATAGTTTGTTAAGTTTGATGAGATGTCTCAAGTGTTATGAGACTTGTGATACATGTTTTCTTTTAAAAAATAGCAATGAAAATAGTTTCAAAATCTAGCCTTGTTGGAACAGTATATGTCATTAATTTTGGTCATTGATGAGTTTTTTTGTGTTGTATTTTATTTATCATTATTGATCATTAATATTTTGTAGTAGTTATACCAATGCCCAAGAAGTTGAGTTTGAGCTTGTTGCAATGGGTCATGTGCTGTATTTTAGATTCTGGCTATTTGTATTTCACTCACATGATCATAAACATTATCATTTGTAAAGAATTACTTTATCACAAGTTATTTTAATCTATTAGTTAAGACTCATTATATTTGAACATCTAATTTTAGCTCCTTTCATTTCGTATAATGTTACTATATTGTTCTTTAATTTTTTTGTAGATATATGTTGTGACTTCATTGTATTTTTGATATAACAAATCATTCAATGCTATATTGTAAACATGTATAACTATTATGATGTTGTTGGCATAAACGTTTAGTATTACTATTTATTTCATGTTTTATTTTGAGGTAACCATTACTTCAAATTTATTTTATTTTTTTATAATTAATAAGGCTATAAAATCCAGGGTTATTCTCCCATCTTCCTTGGTCTATCCCACCAACAACTGAAATGATGTTGAAGAAATAACTTATTATATTTCTAAACAACAACACCACTATGATTGTGAGACACATTACGTAAACAATTTAGTTTAGGACAGTTTGTTGTATACAATTAATTAGGTGTGTATGTGTGTGTAGAGCTCCATATTGATTTATATTCCCTAATGGAGGCCATGGTTTTTCTTATGTTAGATAATCTGGCACATTGAAAATATAAAATGTTTGCAACACCATTTTTTCTATCTATCCATGCAAAAAGGGGTTGAACTTGTTGGAAACCTTTGAGCACTACTGGGGGGGTTGAATCAATAGTGTGTCTTATTACCAAAATTTTCCTTTTATTTACTTTACTGAATAACACAAAGTAATTAGCAACAACTCATTAAAATTTGAAAATATATGCATGAACCATAAGCAACAAGTAAATCATATGAGAAACATAACCATGAACAAAAGAACATGAAAGCATCAACACATGAGACACAAGATATCTCATGGAAAACCATTCACTAAGTAAAAAACCACCCTTACTTTTGCTATGCTGCTCTGAATATTCTATTAAGGAAAATGTATCTTTTGTTGGAAAAAATACTCAGAGGGGTTGGGGATGAATCAGTATTTTAAAACTCACATAAACCTTTCAATTTCTTATTTATATTTTTTTTCACTACTACCATTAAGTACGTCAACTTATGTAGGTGACTATGATGAAGACGAACAACATATACCCAGTTAACTAACTTTTCATTTATTTCATCATCTGTTTAACTTCAAATAGTGCATAATTACTTCATTAGACATTAATTAAAAATTAGTCATGAGAAGTAATACCAGAATAAACCATCACACATAAGCAACACATCAACACATTAGGACACCAGGAGTTTTAGGTGGAAACTTAATGTGGGAGAAAACCATCATTGTTGATGTCTTTGTCTTCTTATTTTATTATAAAGAAAAAAACCTTACAATATTGTACTAGCACAGACTCGTAATAGTACAAAGGCACCCACCTGAAAAAGGGTACAACCTTTTCTCATTCTCGAAAACCTAGTAGATGGAAACTCAAACCCCCCGATATCGTTTACCAGCACCCACTGGTAGGAAGCTCCAACCTCCTATTAGATTTACCAGCTACAACTGGAAGGAAGCTTAGACTCCCTCACCAAAGGCTCCAACCCTCAACACCTATGTGGACCACGTTCCATTATATTTCATACTGGATCCACTTGACTCACAACATCAAACATGTAGGCCACTTCTCATCATATTTTTAGACTTGGCCCAATACCATCACTTAAGGCCAATACCTTATAACAATACTAAAATGAATCACTATATTGGATCACTTAATCAATGGACCAACTAAATCACCAACTAAATTAGCAAATCAATGACTATGTCTCAGTCAACTATAGGAACCAGATCAAATTATACCAGAACATATCATATCAATTCACTATTACTTATCAATATACCAAGCCAAAAATTCTTACCCATCATAGAAACCAATTGTTGTCACTGCAAAACCTGATCAAGCATACATTAAATTGTATATTCTAATGTTCTAAGTCATGCCCACATATGCACGTGCTTTCCCTCAAGAATACCTGCACATAGATCTCAACACACTTATAATTGAATATGTGTTACTCTACCACCAAATGAATCACTCAATCAAACACTGAAACCATCACAGATTACTGAGCCAAATGCAGATCACCATACAACAATATAATCACAAGTCAACATTTCAATCAGGTCATCCAAATACAATAGAAAACATAACAAAAATGAAGATCATTAACAACTCACACTGCAAATCCCTAGGAGATGTACACAACTCTTATAAATTAGTTCCAGGTATGTATGTGCTTTTCATACTTGACACCTATGTTCAGATTATAAACTTTTCACAGAATGTATACGCAAATACCTAGATGTAGATCCAAATATGTACACAACTTCTCAATGGAAAACCAACATACATATATGTAATCTCTAATTCATACCTTCGCTACATAAGACAACAGTTGTACAACCCAAATCTTGGGATACAAACTGTTACATACACACATCTTAATACCATCATCATATTTCTATCAAACCATAAATAGATTATCCAATATGTATTCATTTCAGATCTAACAAATCTAATCCATATCCAAGCTCCTTGGTGCACACCTATTTCATATCAAGACATTAATAAATAATCCATCACATGCACCCTTAACACTTTGTTCTCCATGTCCTTATATAGCTTTGGGTCTTAGCCAAAACATTAGGCCAATTTTTTAGTAATTTCGATGGTATTCTTTGACAAGATCAAATATCCATTGTCATGCTCATTACTATGGGCCAATATCATGGTACATACCCTTGGTATTCATAATACCATGGTCCAGAAATTGTATGTGACTTCTCTTCACCATACCTATGTATATATGCACCTTTATTTACAGGACTCGTGTATACTTTCTCAAACTTTACATTCATCATTCCTCTATCTCTGAACTGGTATTCCTTTGTCTATATTACTTGTAGCATCTAGATAACCATCATGTTGACATCTATATCAAGTAGGTTCCCATAAAGGACAACACATTAGTAATAATGTCAACAATCTCCCCCTTTGGATTTGATGGAAACCACTTAGGTGTTTGGTTATCACCACCTGTAGATACCTGTAAACACATATGTAGACATACAAAATTTCTTTCCAAGAATTTTTCCTCAAACACCAAGTTACTCTCCCCCTTTGAAATCAAGGGCAAAGGGCTGACCAATGTTGAATAAAGACTTTTCTCTTCCTTTGCAGAGATGATCACTGTAGATATCATCTGCTGAATATGAACATCGTATACTGATACCATGTTCCCCCTAAGCATATGCTGATTTTTTGGAAGATATACAAAGAATTACATGACTTTATGACTCAACCAAATATGGCATTTCCTATCACCTAGGACTCATATTTACATCAATCACCCAACACAACGGGGTTACATATTTGATTCAGCATTACATAAAAGGCCCGAAATAATGGGATTACATACATAATTGACTTGAACCCAATAGTCCAAACATGACTGAATATTACAATTATTACATCATGGCTCTTTACATGACCTTTACATCAAGAGACATATGTAAAATTTATAACTAAAAATAAGGATATTAACCATAAGGTAGCATGACCATAATAGTCATCATAGGAACCTTCTAACATAAACTTATGATAGCACCAACATGAATAGGAAACATGCACTTCCTCATCATCAATAAGAAAATAAGACAATGTAGCATCATCATCAACATGTGACCAAGTATACAACATTACTAATCAATTGTAGCATAATATTGTTCCATATAGATATGTCAACTCCTCCCCTTAACCTCATATCATGAAGGTCAACATGCCCTTTCCATTTGTAGGAAGAGCCACAATCCACATACATCAAAGACATATAGATCTTTTGCGACACTCAACATACCTTTTCATGCATCAACAACATATTTGAGAGCCAAGAATATCACATGAAGCAACATCATAAAAACTTTTCACATGAATCTCAAGCAACATATATGCATCATCCATAACTTCATCATATTAAGTATATGCATCATTGAATACATAATGACAACAACATATAAGTAGTGAGTCAATCATAAACTCATCATCAATGTAACTAAGGACCATAGCATGGACATATTCTTGATGTAGAATTAACTTCACTATGTGCAACTTTAACCAACATCCAAGTCTTCATCATCACTAATGACAAAATAACAACAACATATGTGAATTTAGTAGGAACAACTATATGTACTTATCACGACCATCAATATGCAACAAGGAATGCTCAAGGAATCATAATGCTGATGATGCACTATTAGAAGCATAGAAAATTCTCCCCTTGCACTTTTTCCAACTATTTACTATCAGGTCTGATCATATCCATCTCCATCAATCACTAAAGCCATTAAAAGAACCAAATTAACAATTTCATATTGCAAAAAATCATAAACCATTATAAGCCATTACCACTTCTAAGTAGTATTTGAGCATCAACAAATTGTAACCAACACTTTTCAAAAATACAAAGCCACAAAATAACTAATTGAAACATATCAAAACCTCTCCCTAAGTCTATCCCATTGTTTCTTCATCTCATAGAAACATATGTGACTATCCTTCATGTAATCTATGTATATAAAGTAAAATGATGACTTTTCGTAACCACAACTCCCCTTGAGCGTGTATTATATGTTCCTATTCATTCTTACTACATCAGATGCACCGTCAGTAATATAAGACATGTGAATATATCATCAACATGGGAATCATCATCAAAATATACATATGTATAACTCCTCTTGAGATCATACATCATTGATCTTGAAGACATGATAATCATCACTTACTCTTCATGAGGTCATGTACCTCACATCACTTCTACAATCACTGTGAGAAGTATTCTTTTAAGAATAATGTTATGTAGTAGAGACTATCTTCTTTTACTCTGAGTTTGAAGAAGAGGAAATATCTTGCTCATTTATGCAAGAATTCATTTCTTTAAACATGTATAATTTGTCTAGATTTGTATATCCTCTTGCTATGACATTTCCAGCTTCTTCATCTATAGCCTTGCATTTGGATGAAGTAAACACAATTACATTCCTTTATCTGCCATTTGACCTACACTTTGAATATTTTTATTTATCCCTTGAACTAATAAATTATCAACTACTCTTCTATACTTATTAATTATGTTTCTACCTTTTCTCATAACTTTTGCAGGAAAATTATTTCTAAGAATAACCTTACCATCTTTATTATTCCTAATATACTCAAACTTGTTGTTATCTCCTGTCATGTGATGAGATAATCTCTTATCTATGTATGATTCATCTTCATCCTCAAATGAGTAGAGGACAAGACCGTGTCTTTTCTGATATTCTTCTTTCTGCTTATTATGAGAAATGCTGGTGGATCCATCTTTCTTAGATATTTTGACATATATATTCTTATCTAATCACTTGCCATGTTTTATCTGGTGATCCATTGATTTTTTCCTACATTCTTTTTCTACATTCCCTAATTGGTTACAAGCATAACATCTTATATGACCAGAAAAAGGAGTAGAGGAATAATAATATTTCTTTTTCATATTCCTTATATTGTAAACAATAGCTTTGTGACCAAATATGTTGCAAGAAAAACAATATCCCTTAAAGAAACGTGAGTACCTGGGAGGTGATGATCTTCATGTGAAGCAACTATTTGTTTGATATCGAAATGATCTTCTTCTACAATTGGTTGCAACATGTCCATAATTATGACATATAAAGCATTCAACATTATTGATCAAAGGAGAGAATCGATTAATGTCTCTATTCTTGGGAGAAAATGATTTCTTTTAAAAATTCATCTTCCTTGGATGTTGATCTGGTTGAATTCTTATATCTTTGATAGGAATTTTAGATTTCATATTGTTATCCTTTAATATCCTTGTACAATCCTATGAAATAGATTATCCTTTTACAGTTTCATTAAAACTAAGACCATATTTAATGGCAGGAGACATTTGACTACTAAGAATGTTATCCAAAATATTAGTACTATCGTTAAATCTTAAGTGTTTATATTTTTCTTGTAATTTACCTTTTAGAATGTTGACCTCAACCTCAATTCTTCAGTGTTTTTCTTCCCTTACTTGATTCTCCTTCCTCATTCCTACTTCAACCTTTCTTCCTTCTAATTTCTCCTTTAACTAGATAATATATTACTTCAACCCAATTTCTTGTACTTCAAATACTTAAAGTAGCTCTTCTTTTTTCTTGATTGAAATTTGTAGATCTACTCTTAGAGAGACAATCTTAGCTTCAAGTCCTTTACAATATTTTTCATATTCTTGCAACTTATCCTTAAGATTAATAACACTTTTCAAAGAAATATTGAGTTTCTTTCTAATGTTAACAACTTCCTCTAACCTATCTTCTTCTGAATTAGTCACTCCATCTCACATAACATACTTATCTTTTTATGCATCATTATTTTATTTACAAATAAGGTTACATGTTGGTCCTTTTGATGAAAAATATTCCATTTTTATTCCTTCATGGATGTCCTAAATATTATCCCATATTTTCTTCGCAGTTTTGTAGTGCATAATATTTCCCAATGTTGAATCAGGTATGCTACAAAAGATCACATTTAATGCTAAATTATTCTTTCGTAATTGTTCACTTGATCGAGGATTTTTATTGAAATCATTACATACTAAATTCCAAACATCAGATCCTAGGTTCATTAACTTACACTTCTTTTATTCTTTCCATTCATGATACTTAATCATTACTTAGCATACACATACCTTTGTTGTCCATTGTTTCTAACTTTCCTTGTTCTTCTACTTCTAGAACCATCATTTTTTAATATGTTTTCTCTTTAGAAATCTTACTTTCACTTTTAACCATGAGAGCAAGTTCAATTGATTCATCGTGATCTTCACTATCATCGTTATTACATAGAAAAGTAAATGGACCGCAACTAAAAAAACCCATTCCTGATAATTATTTGTTACTATCTTCTTCATTCTTGATCAATAGAAAGCAAGGTGCTCCCAAAGATGAATATTTTCTAACATCTATGAGTGTCACTGCATTTGATATATCACTTTCACTATCACGTTTTTTTGACTCCTTCCTTTGAGTTGTCTTCTCCCTTCCCATAATCCTTGATCCACTCCAAACAGTTAAGCTTCAACTGAAGTGACCAACTATTGGGAAAAAAATTTTGTTGGGGGGGCGGGGGGGTGTTTGAATCAAATATTTTAAAACTTACTTGAAAATTCCAATTTATTATTTTTATTTATGTATGCTATAATCATTAATTAAACCATTGTATGAATGTGACTATGATGAAGACAAACAACACATACCCAGTTAACTAACTTTTAATTTATTTCATAACTTGTTTAACTTAAACCAATGAATCATTATTTCATTACACATTAATTAAACATTAATCATGAGTAGTAAGAGAATAATAAAACATCACACATAATAAACACATCAACACATGAGGACACCGATAATTTTAGATGGAAACCCAATGTGGGAGAAAACCGCCATTGTTGTCATCTTATACACATACTAGTATGCAGGAACCCACTTGCAAAAGACTACAACCTTTTCTCGTTCTCTAGCACTAATTGGAAGGGAGCTCCAACCCCTTGATCTCATTTACGGCACCGACCGGAAGGGATATGCAACCCCTTGATTAGATTTACCAGCTACCACTAGAAGGAACCTTAGAATCGCTCACTGAAGGCTTCGACCCTCAACACCTTTTTGGACCATGTTTCGTAATATTTCATACTAGATCCACCTGACACACGACATCAAACATGTAGGCCAATTTTCACAATATTTTTAGATTATACCCAATACCATCATTTAATCCCAATACCAAATAAAAATACTAAAATCAATCATTGTATCATATCACTTAATCACTGAATGAACTGAATCATCAAATCAATCACTGAGTCTCAATCAAATATTGCAACCAAATGAAACTAAACTAGAACATATCATATCAATGCATTCTTACTTATCAATATAACAAGCCAAACATTGTTACCCATCACAGAAACCAATTTTTTTCAATATAAACCTAGATCAACCATACACCATATTGTATATGCTAGTTATACATCATACCTTCATATATACACACTTTTCCTAAATAATAACTACGTACATATCTCAATGCACTTATAACTGAACCTGCATTACTGTACCACTAAATCAATCACTCAATCACACACTGAAGCCATCACATATTATTAAGCCAAATACATATCACCATACAATAGTATCATTGCAAGTCAACATTTCATTCCACAATTACTTTAACACTATAAAACACATATTATCATAAGAGAAACTTCATAAAAAATAACAACAAGCATAATAGAACTGATCAGACATCATTAACAACTCATACTGTAAAGACCTAGGAGATGTACGTGACTCTTATAAAGAACTTCCACCTATGTATTCACTTTTCATACCTGACACCTATGTACTGATTCTGAAATTTTCGTCAAATGTATGTGATTACCTAGATGTAGATCCACGTATGTACGTGACTTCTCAATGGAAAGCCAAGGTACATATCTATAATAACTTAGCAATACCTTCGTTTCACAACACAACATTTTTCAAACCCAACTCTCAGCATACAAACTTTTACAAACATACATCATAATACCATCATCACAGTTCTATCAAATCATAAAAATACTATCCAATATGTATTGATTTCAGATCTAATAGATTAGATCCATCTTCATGTGACCTGATGCACACCTATTTCAAATCAAGTCATTCATAATAATCCATCACATGCACCCTTAACACTTTGGTCTCCATCTTGTTATATAGCTTTAGGTCTTAGCCAATACCATAGGCCAATCTTGTAGTAATTCTAATGGTATTCTTTGACGAGATTAAATACCCATCGTCACACTCATTACTATGGTCCAATACCATGGTAAATACCCATGGTATTCATAATACCATGGTGTGGAAGATGTACGTGACTTCACTTCACCATACCTAAGTATGTACACATCATTTCTTTACAGGACCCCCGTATACTTTCTCAAACTTTACCTTCATCATTCCTTTGTCTTTGAACTAGTATTCCTTTGTTTATCTTACTTGTATCATATGCAGAACCATCATGTTGAAATCTTTATCAACTAGGTTATCATAAAGGACAACACATTAGTCATAATTCCGACATCTTTTACATATATTGTTGACTCCCATCGGCTAGGAGACATGACCTCATATACAAGAAATTGAATCCAATGAGCTAGGAGACTCGATTCTACTAATCATCTTAGAAGACTATGTTCTCACACGGATCTACATACTACCATTCGTTGAAACCCAGCATAATCAATGATCCTTTCCCAACTCCAATTGGACTATACAACTACCATTGGATTTAGAAACTATTCCTTTTGTTGAATCTTATATATCACTACTCCACACCCATGAATTCAGTTCTACTCTACTCTATGTGAACCTTGCTTCATCTATTTTCATAATGGATCCCAAGAATTTCTGCTCAAGTCAATTCCACTCTGTAATACAAACTCCAACAATAACACTCCATAATCAAATCAAATCAAATCCCCACAATCATATTCTCTCTATTCTAGCAATATAGTGGCCACAATGTATCAAACAAAACATTACTAATATCACCAGCATCTAAAATAAAACTCACACTCTGACATAACATCCAACCCTCACTCTAAAATATAATTACTGCATAATACAATCAACAACATAAAACAAAATAGCTATGTGCCAAATTCATTAGTAACACCTACAAAACAAATGTGACATTCATAAAATTTGAAGCTATTCTAAGCTCCCCATCAATACTGATAACTCTGCTACACCTCTTTGTATCTGAGATATGAAATCTAACATTCTAAATCAATACACTATTTAAGTAAATATATCTACTCATTCTACTTCCATTAGAACTCATACAATGAAGCATCTATGCTCTACAATGGGTCTGAAGCATTCCTTTACTTCTTTGCAACATTCCAACTCATACCTCACTCCTCCAACCTCACCTAGTTCCAAAATGAAGTATATAAAACATGAAGGGAAAAAATCACCTTAGGGCTAGGATCAAGAGTGCACAGAGTCGACACAATCAATCCATTATCACCAATACTTTTGCACTAAAGGTGTTCACATTATTGGAGGGCCTTTTCAAACCATTCTCAACCTTCACAACTTAATCTAAAAGCCTATAGAAACTTCCATTGCAAATTAAATTTGGTTTGTGTGAGGAATCTAGAGAAATTTCCATGAAAAGTCTTAACTGCACAAACAATTGTACTTTCTTTGCATTGCAACTACTCCCACTGGCTTATCTGCCAATGGTTGAAGCCTTTCAATAGCTCCCATAGGCTTTCATGCCATCAGTTGGGGAAAAACCTAAGGAAAACATAAAAACATAGTCCAGAACATCTACCAATTGTTTGGTCACCTTCTCCATCTCTTCTATAAGCTTCCAAACCGATATTAATCCCAGAAACATTGCAACAAATGGATCAAAAATGTCTCCCAACTATCACTTCCAAATTAACCAAGAAGGCCAACAAATAAAGGCTATCTAACCTACCAATAAGTCCTCCACTCTCCACAAGCACCTGCACAAGATGCAACACATTTGTACAAACCTGTAACACCTCTGCAACAACATCATCATCATCAGGAGGCCAACATATTTTTGCAACAAGTCATCTCCCTAAGCATAAGCATGAAGACATAGTATGCTAACACAACAAGTGTGGGAAGTCAACAACATGGACACCCGAGCAAGCATATCCAATACTTGTAGCAACAACCTCTGCTTGTAGCTGCGTCAACAATGCCTCCAATCAGTGTATAATAAGGCATCACAAGGAAACACCCCCATGAACACAACTAGGACATGAGGAACCATCAACCAAACCAATTTCATATTGTCATCCTCTAACCATCAATGTCACAAGGTTGACATGAATGCCAACATTACCATCTCAATGTCAACATAACGAAATTCACCCATACTATAATGAATGCATTAAAATATTAGTTAGAATACATAGGGTTGACATCAATGGAAACATGAGCTAGCTACCAACATGAACCAAATACCAACATCAACTATCTAGAACTATGCACATCAGAATGCCAAAAATAACCCCATCTGGCATTGATGAAAACCACACACGAGCTCCAAACCATCATCTTCTATCACCCCCCCTTTGATATCAATGATAAAGGGTTAACTCCATATGATAAGATAGTAAGAACTGAAGCACACGCATTAGAGAAACTAATCTCTATAGGGCTAACAAATTATGCATATCAACCAATGACCATACTCTCCATATCAATAGCAAGCAACAAAATAAACCAATCATCATCCAGAGAAGAATACTAAGCAACAAACTCTAGCAGTAACAACAATATGCCAACATGAGGAAAAAATACAAGCATCAACTCAAACTCTCCTAAGAAACCACATAACATCAACACCAATAGCCAACAACAAACTCCTTTCTCACAACACGAGGTCAAGTCTCAAATAGTCATAACATAGCATGAGGTACATCATGACACCTCCAAGCGGATCATAATGCCAACAATGTATGGCTAACATAAATAGGAACAAATATTCCTCCCCATGAACATATTCCATCTCAGAAACAACTCCAACCTGTAATGAACTACTTCCATTGCAAACAATTATTCCTTTTGAAAAATAGAGGCAGCATATGGACTAAGACTCTTTATGATCATGACTATTTGACATATACATTGATAAGCACATGGCTGTAGCACTAAAATAATACCTCATACATCTCACATCACCATAATATGACTCATGACTCATGACTAGATGACCCAATGATAAGTACAATACAAATAGATGGCTCCATAAGCACTTGACATGAATTTTCAATGAATGATATGGCTTCTATGATCATCTCCTATGGATCAATGACTCAAATACATAACATAACATGGTTGTTACAACGTCATTAGCCCATATATGTGACTGCAAAATGACCCCTTAAACTTCTCCAAAACATGCATATCACCATGATGACTCAACTCATTAAAGACATGACTCTCAACCAACATAAGACGATGATACAATAAAAATTACATGGTTGTAATAAACTACATATAACAACCTACACATGGCTGGTCCAAGTCACAAATCTCCTTGGTACATGGTTGTAACAAAAATTCCAAATTATCCATGGATGTACAACTTTCCAACCAACTTGTTAGTGAAACCAAAAGCATATATATGGATGAAAAATGTACTACTTTCACTCAAAAAAAATATGTATACACAAAAATATTTAAGTGGAAACAATGAATAAAATGCCAAATATCACATGTAAATATCAAACTATGCGTAGCTCCCCCTGAGCTCAATATATCTGCAATAGATAGGTTGGTCTTGTGGATCTAAATGTGCATGAGGCTGGAATGAAATCATCATAATTTCTAGTATAACTCTCATACGATCTTGTTGAGGTTATCCACCTCTCATGAACTCTTGTAATCCTCTATAAATATGTTAGGAATAATCATGGAATGTAGGAGGGACTGCTCTTCACTGCTTGAAGAGTTGTTACTCCGTATTTCTCCACATGTTCTTTGGATTCTTCTTTTCTTCATTTAATGATTTTCTGGCAGCTCCACTTTATTTTTGTCAATTTTTATGATTTTTCCTTGAATAACGGGAAAGCAAGCAATCTCTTTCTGCGTGGCCAAATTATGGCATGTATAACACTCCACATCACCAAGATACAAAGCATGAGGATCAAATCTCTTGTTTTTCATGCCAGATCAAAACCTTTGCATGAAATATGTTTCTCCTCCACTGGTTAGACCTAGAATTTACTATCTTGTGGCCAGACAATTTACATGAGTAACAATAACCATAAAAATAATTACTATACATGTTGGCCAATCTCCTTGGCTGCTAATACTGTTACAACATCCACTAATTAGATATCTGTTTTATGCTCTTGTAGTTAGCTGCAATATGCCCAAACTTGTGATAGTTGTAACATTCTACCTTATGCACAAATGGAATAAAAGGACTTTGATTCCTTTGGAATTTTATAGATCTACCATTATTTTCTCTTAGAGCACAAGATTTTTTCAAAGTAGGAGCTCCTTGAGGTTTTCTTCTTTTTTGTTGCTGATTTTTTCTTTGCTTCTTTTGTTGTTGCCATTGTTTGCTACAAGTTATTTTTGTTCAACTTTGGTGTTTTTACCTGCATGCATAATGCATTCACCCTTTTGGAATCCAACACTATATTTGTATAGTGGTGATCTCTGGATCTCAAGAAAATTATCCAAAGCCATAGTGATCTTCTCCATCTTCCTTTTCTTTCTCAAGGACATCACTTCATCTTATCATCTCTCAAATTCATTTTCCTTTTCCCGGTACTTCTTTCTCATACCTTCCTCAACATTTTGTGTTTCCTCCAATTTAATCTTTAAGTTGACAATCTCTTCCTTCAGCTTGGCCTCCTTATCATCACATATCTACAATAATTTTTCTTGATCCTTGGATGCAATTGTTAGTCTATAAATCTCATCTCTAAGAACCTTAATATTATTCTCGTCTTTGCTAAGCACTTTAGCATGATCAAAATATGAATCATCAAAATTATAACTTAACATAAAATAACTAATATTTATACCTTTGGGTTCATGAGTGTTTTGTTTCTTTTCATCGTTAGTTGAATAATTTACAATAGGAGGATGAGAATTTTTTGGCTCGTATTCTTGATCTTTAAGGCCCTTCTTCTTATTATTATTTTTGTTTTTCTTCTTGTTGCTCTTTTTGTCATTTTATTTATTGCTGCTAGTACCATCTCCAAATATGGACTCTAGTTTGTACCCAAATTTCTTTAGCATACTTTAAAGCCATTAGCCTCTTCATATCATCATCATGAAGATTCTTGTAAATTATGCATCTAGCTTGTGCATCGTGCTGCAAGACTTTAGGTGCAATTAGATCCTTTCCACAACCTTCACATAATAATCTCCAAATATTAGATCCACTAGACAATAATTGAGACTAAACATTTTGTGGCATACCTTGAAAATTACAATAGTGAGGACAACATTCTAAAAAAAAAAATCAAATTTCTACAAACAAACCCCATATATACTCTCCAACGATCAATATACAAACAAGATCCCCTTTATTATACCACTTGTTGGAAACCTTTGCGAATGAGTGAGGGGCTGTGTGATACAATAATGTGACTTATTACCAAATTTTCTCTTTTATTTACTTTACTAAGTCACACACACTAATTAGTAGCAACTCATTAAACATTTGCAGATCTACGCATGAATCATAACCAACAAGTAAAGAATATGAGAAACATAATCATGAACAAAAACACAAGAAAGAATCAACACATGAGCCACAAGATATCTGGTAGAAAACCCATTCACTAGGAAAAAAACAACCCTTGTTTTTGTTGCACTATTTTGAATCTTATATTAAGAAAAATGTGTCTTTTGCATAGATTGTCAACTCCCAACAGCTAGGAGACTCAACCTCATATACAACTTGTTCACTCCCATCATCTACGAGACTCAATTCTATTGATCAGTTCAAAAGAGTATGTTCTCACACAATCCTATGAACTACCATCCACTAAAAGCCACCACGATCAACAATCCTCACCCAAGTCTGATTTGACTATCTAAATACCATTTGATTGAGAAATGGTTCATTTTGTTGAAGCTTCGATATCACTGTTTCACACCCATGGTCACTTCTCCTCTACTCTATGTGGACACTGTTTTATCTATTTTCATACTAGATCCTAATAATTTCTGCTCAACTTGATTCAACTCTGTAATATGAACTTTCGCAACAAGAATCCATCATCAAATCTAATAAAATCACCACAATAATATGCTCTCCACTCTAGAAATATAGTGGCTACAATCTATCCAACAAAAATTGAATAATATCACTAGTAACTGAAATAAAACTCACACTTTGCCATAAAATCAAACCCTCACTCCAACATATAATTACTATATAATAAAAGAAACAACATACATCACATTGGCTATGTGCCAAAAGCATCAGCAGTACCTACAAAACAAATTTGAGATTCATGAACTTTGGGCCTATTCCAAGTTCTCCATCAATACCAACAACTCTGCTATGCCTCTCTACATCTCTGATATTGAATCTGAAGATCTGAATCAACACATTGCTTCAGTAAATAAATATACTCATTCTTTTTCCATTGGAACTCATACGTGAAAGAACCTATGCACTACAACAAGTCTGAGGCATTCCCCTACTTCTCTACAACCTTCTCACACATGCACTCACTCATCTAACCTCACACAACTCCAAAATGATGTGTATAAAACATGAAGGGAAAAAATAACCTTAGGGACAGGATCAAGAGTGCACAAATTTGACACAATCAATACACTATCACCACTACTTTTGCACTTAAGGTGTTCACATCATTGGAGGACCTTTACAAACCGTTCCTGGCCTTTACAACTTAATCCATAAGCCTCTAGGAATTTCCATGCCAAATTAAATTCGATTTGTGCAAGGAATCTAGAGAAATTTATGTGGAAAGGCTCAACTGCACTGGCAACTCTCACTGATTTGGGATGTAACCACTCCCACAGGCTTGTCTGCTACTGATCGGAGCCTTTCAACCACTCCCACTAGCTTGCATGTTAGGGATTGGGTCAAAACCTAAGGAAAAAACATCAAAACTCAGTCCAAAACCTCTGGAAGTTGTTTGTTCACCTTCTCCAGCTCTTGTACAAGCATCCAAACCTATGTCAAGCTTGATAGCATCTCACAAAATGAATCAAACAAGTTTCCGAAGTGTAACTTCGAGGTCAACCTAAAAGGCCAACAAACAAAAGTTAGCAATCATGCCAATAACTCCTTCACTCTCCAAAAGCACCTACATAAGCTGCAACACATGTGTACAAACCTGTAGCACATATACAACATCATCATCATCATGAGGACAACATATTGTTGCAACAAGTCATCTCCATGAGCATAAGCATGAAGACCTAGTATACCAAATAAACAAGTGTGGCAACTCAACAACATGGACACCTTCAAAACCATATCCAATACTTGTAGCATCAACCTCTACCTAGAGTAACGTCAACAATTCCTCCAATCAATGTATAACAAGGCATTATAAGAAAAAACCACCATGAACACCACTAGAACACGAGTAACCATGAACCACACCAATGTCATTGTGCCATCATTTGACCATCAATACATCACAAGGTTGACATCATAATGTTGACATTAATGCCAGAATAACCATCTCAATGTCAACACAATTAGCTACAACCATACTATGGTGAAAGCATCCAAACATCAACCAAACTATATGGGGTTGACATCAATGTCAAAATTAGCTAACTGCCAACATGAACACAATACCAACATCAGCTAGTTGGAACCATGCATGTCAAAATGCTAACAAAATCCTTAATCCCTTTATCCATCAATTATATTTATGCACCAAAATAAATCTAACCAATTCTAGATAAGTCATATATAATAACTTTCCAATAATATTTATGATGTGATTATCATTGTACATGGATTTTATAAATTACTTATCTATGGACCTTTCCATGCATGATCATGTTTTTGTTACTGGTTGTTGCTTCTCCGAAATGAACATCCTCATTCCTTAAACCAAAGAAACTCATGCATAATAGATAGGTATATTCATATTTGTCATGTGTATACTCATTTCATATTACCCTCATACTTTATCTAATTTTTATTCTTACTTCCTCATCACCTCCTCAAAAACATTTTTGTATTTATTAATTTCCAACTGTGTTCATATACTACATTTAATATCTAAATTTATTGGTATATCTACGTGGTAAATCCTATCTTATTAAATTCTTATCGCATCTATCACATTCAATATAGTCAATACAATACATATTTGCATACAACATAACATATCTATAACAAAGATATCAATATTACTATAGGCTAATACCGGATTTTTCATTTTCGTAATATTAAAGAATAACATTAATTTGAACAAGTATTGATAAATACATTCCAAAATTGTTTTGCTAAAAGACCCTCTCAATATATTTATCTAACAAGAAAATTCAAACATTGATTAGATATTGTAGGTAAGCACTTTTTCATTGAATTTCTAATATCATCTTTTATTTCATCACTTGGTATGTAGATATCACAAAAATATTATAATAATATAAATCACAATGGAAACTCCAAAATGGGCAAACAAACACATTGACATCCCATCATTGGGAGGTCTAAGTGTAGGAAGATAACCTTGATTTGAGGTTATTAGTGTCATATTGGATTCACCTCTCTCCTTACTCTAATGCATGGCCATGCATTCACTAAATAAGATATTTATAAATATGGGCATATGTTATAGAGATAAAAAAGAAAGGCATCCTAGGTTGTCACGTTTCATCCCTCAAATCAATTCCATAAAGAAGAATGATGGAAACTATGCCACTAAGAGTGAGGCTAACATAACCTAGTTACAAAAACCTACAATGTATATGCCATGAAATGATAAGGAATGAGGGACAAATTTTCCTAACTTCTATATTACAACGAATTTATTCCATCAAGTGCTAATTTTGCTCCTCAAACATGGAAATGACATTCTCATACAACCTTATCACAATGATTCTCAAATCAAGACGGGCATTTAGATCTTCAAATGTATTTGAAAGGTTTTTCTTGGGTACTATGTCAAAGGTTCTTCTAAAGTGATTGAAACAACATATGAATTTGATTTTATTATTGTAAAACTCCTCCATCATGTTGATAAGTATATTACAATGATTTTAAACATTTTTCCATAATTGAGTGATAACTACTAAATTCGACTCGGTGTCTATCTCTATTTCTATGTGGTTCTAGCCACACAATGATCTTGTTTTCCCAAATAGTTCCATATAACTTGGCTAAAACAACATTAATCATATTGATCCTCTTGTTAGGAAATTTTTTCTTATTCTCACATTTAGAAATATGTACAATAAGGCTCTTGCTTTAATATTTAGAAAAACTTGACTCCATTATTTATAATCTATTCGACATATAATTAAATGTAAAATTATATATTTGTTTAGCCTCCTCTATCTTAAAAAACAATATTCCTTTAAAGAAATAATTTAAATGTCGTGTACAACATCAAGAGATTTTTAAAAAATTTTAAAGTTAGAAATTTTAATCACTTAAATGATTTTTTACTAATTTATTAAAATACAAAATTTCATTTACAAAATAACCAAAAATATCTCTCCATAATATGATGAAATTTTATTAAATAAAAGAAAAGAGAAGTGTCTAACTAATTATTAAATAAAAGAAAAGAGAAGTGTCTATAACTAATTTAAAAGAAAAAATAATATTAAACTATAAATAAAGAAAAATAGAAATAGTAAAATTAAATTGTAATATAAAATCTGAAAAAAATAAAAACTAAGATATAAGAGATTAGGTATTCGCATTCTTATCATAAATAACCATTCCATTAAAAATACATCCTCGCTTATAAATTGTAACGAAGAAATGAATTTTGAGTTTATTTAATTACATTTACGAAATAAAATTGAGTTTATTGAATTACATTTACGAAATAAAATCAAGCTTTAACTCTCCTTTTTTCATGGTGTGGGGGGCTCTCGTGTTATGCTGGGTTAAGTCGTTAATCGAGTTTTCATTGGGGGTAGGGGGGGCCTCGTGTTAGGTTAATTCGTTAATCGAGTTGAACGTTATAGTTTTCTAGAGGAATTAAAAATTCTATTATTTATATTATGTAATTAGCATAACCATAATCATATTTATAAATATAGTTGATATAGGTTCATCAGATGCATAATTATATTAAAAAGTTAATGTTAGAATTAAAGTTTAATATTAATATTAAAATCAATAAATTTAATATGGATAAAAGTAAAAGTTAATATTATAATAAAATTTAATATTATAAATGTTAATATGTTAAATAATATTAGTACCCAATAATTTAAGGATAATAAATCCTAGACATTTTTTTAATATTATAAACCCAAATAAATTAATATTATAAATTTAAAAGAATTGATGAATATTTATAAATCATTAATATGATAAACATTATAAACACATTATTAATGAAGATTAACATTAAATTTTAAAATTTAATACTATATTAAAATAGTAAATAATATTGATACAAATTAATAAAAATATTATGATAAATTTAAAGTTTAATATTAAGTATATTAACAAAGATATAATATTACTATTACCTATTAATATTATTATTTATATAAAAAACTCAATTTAATATTAATCTTATTTAATAAATTATTAGATAATATTAGCATGAATAAGGTTTATTAATATTGATAGTGGTTATCAACCACTATTAATAAATTGGTGATACCTCGATAAGCACTAGTGAATATTGGAGTTAATATTAACATTAATATTGATATTAATAAATATATAATTATAAAAATAATACCAAATAAATTAATTATAATTTTTCTGTATATTAAAATACAATAATAAATATGAAAATTAGAATAATAATAATTATTGATATTATAACGAAAAGAGATTATTAATATGATAAATCCAAAAACATGATGATTGATTGATGACGACGACGACGACGACGACGACGACGACGACGATGATGATGATGATGATGATGAACGTCCACTCGGACCAAACTTTGGTCTATCGGACCTAAAGAAATGAATTATTGAGTTTGATCTAAAATTTTATTCCTATGCTCAAAAATCTTGGAGAGAAGCCTCTGAGACTCACTGTAATTTTGACAATGTAAAAGACTGGGAAGGTTACTACTGCAACAAAGATTTTGAAATTGAGATCTAATGTGGTTGTACACAGGGCACTCTAAGAGGAAGTGATTTCATCCTCGATGTTCCTATTCTCACAGAGATGGTAGAACCTTTCCATCCATGGTGTTTTAGGAACTACCTAATGACCCATTTCACTATGGACTAATATTAACCACACAGGATTATTATTATAAACCCAAAAGATTAATAAACCCAACTACTTTATATTATAAACCCAATGAATTGTAAACCCAAGGGATTTATATTATAGCCTAGGATTAATATTATAAACCCTATCAATAATATTATGTTCTAGGAATATGAACTCTTGGATTAATAAACCTAATGGATTGATATTATAAACCCAATGCATTATTAAACACAAAGGATTAATACTAAAAATCGAAGGGAATAATATTAAACCTAAGGGATTAATATTATAAACCCAAGGTATAATTCATATGGAGACAATATTTGTCACAATGTGATGTTGGACCATCGTTAACCATGGTTGACCATGGTTGATTTCCATATTGATACAATCTTTGTCACAATGTGACATTATATCATTGTTGACTGTGATTGACCATGGTTGACAACAGTTGAAAATGGTTTAACATTCTTGATGATGGTTTATAATGGTTGAAAATGGTTGACCATGGTTGATTATCACATTGAGACAATATTTGTCACAATGTGACAAAGATTGACATGGTTTCCCATGGTTGATCATGTCAACTACATTTGTTAATATGGCCAGACCTGGTTGACTATTTTTATGAACCCAAGGGATATAAAATGATAGGATTAATATTATAAACAATGAACCATAATTTACAGTGATTGGCATTGGACCATGGTTTACCATGATTGCCCATGGTTGAAGATGGTTGACAATGGTTGCCCATGGTTGATTTTCATATTGAGACAATATTTTTCACAATGGAACTCTGAGCCATGGTTGACCATGATTTATTTTCATACCAAGATAATCTTTGTCACAATGCAATGTTGGATAATAGTTAATTTCCATAGTGAGAAAATATGTCACAATGTGACATTGGACAATGGTTAACCACGAGTATAAACCCAAGGGATTTATATTGAACCCAAGGATTAATATTATAAGCCTTATCAATAATATTATACCCTGGGAATATGAACCCTTAGATTAATAAATCCAAGGGATTGATATTTTAAACCCAAGAAAATAATAAGCCCAAGATATTAATACTAAAAAACCGAGGGATTAATATTATAGACCCAAGGTATATTAACTCTAATATATATATTTTAAATGATAAAATAAACATGGTTAACAATGGTTTACCATATTTGATTTTCATATTGAGACAATCTTTGCCACAATGCGACATTGGAAAATAGTTGGCCATGATTGAGTATGTTTGGTTTTCATATTCAGACAATATTTCTAACAATGTGACATTCGACCATGGTTGACCATGATTGATGGTAGTGGAAAATGGTTGGCCATGATTCATTTCCATATTGAGACAATACTTGTCATAATGTGACATCAGACCATGGTCGACCATGGTTGACCATGATTGAAAACACAACGGATATATATTAAATCTAATGATTAATATTATAAGCCCTATGTATAATATTATATCGTAGGAATATGAAACCTTATATTAATAAATACATGGAATTGATATTATAAACCCAAGGGAATAATAAACCTAAGAGGTAAATACTAAAACCCCAATGTATTATAAACCTAGGACCTAGAGGAATAATATTATACCCAAAGGATTAATATTACAAACCTTAAAATAAATATTATAAACCCTTAAATAAACATGGTTGACCATGGTTTAGCATGGTTTGTTGTCGTAGTGAGACAACCTTTGTCACAATGCGATGTTAGCGCATGGTTGACCATGGTTGATTTTCATATTACAACAATATTTGTCACAATGTGACATTGGACCATGTTTGATGATGATTGATCATGGTTGACGATGATTAACAATGGCTTACCATTTTTGTCCATAGTTGACAATAGTTGACAATGGTTGACCATAGTTGATTTTCATATTGAGACAATGTTTGTCACAATGTGACATTGAACTATGGATGACCATGGTTGACCATGATTATAAAACCAAGGGATTTATATTAAACCTAAGGATTAATATTATAAACCTTATGAATAATATTATATCTTGGCAATATTATCCATTAGATTAATAAATCCATGTGATTAATATTAGACTCCCAAGGAAATATTAAACCCAAGGGGTTAATACTAAAAGCCGAAGGGATTGTAAACCCAAGGGAGTAATATGAATAATATTATACCCTAGGAATGTGAACCATTATATTAATAAATTTAAGGTATTGATATCATAAACCCAAGGGAATAACAAACCGCAAAGGTTAATACTAAAACTCCAAGGGATTATAAGCCCAAGGGAATAATCTTAAACCCAAGGGATAAGTATTGTAAACCCAAGGGATAAGTATTGTAAATACAAGGTATATGAACCCTAAGATGAATATTAGAAACCCTAAAATAAATATGGTTGACCATGACTTAGCGTGATTTATTTTCATACTCAGAAAATCTTTTTTGACAATGCAACATTAGACCATCATTGACTATGGTTGACTATGATTGATCATGGTTGACGACGGTCAATAAAGGTTTACCATTTTTTGCAATGGTTTACAATTGTTGATCATGGTTGATGATAGTTGACAATAATTTACCATAGTTAATTTTCATATTCTGACAATCTTTATCACGATGTGACATTGGGCCATGGTTGACGATGGTCGGCCATAATTATAAACCCAAGGGATTTATATTAAACCCAAAAACAAATATTATAAAACCTATGAATAATATTATGCCTTACAAATAACAACCAAGGGATTATAAACCCAAGGGAATAATGTTAAACCCAAGAGATTAATATTATAGATCCAAGGTATATAGACCCTAATATATATATTATAAATGTTAGAGTACACATAGTTGACAATGGTTTACGATTGTTGATTTTCAGACTGAGATAATCTTTGTCATAATGTGACATTAGACTACGGTTAACCATGGTTGATTTTCATATGATCACGATCTTTGTTATCATGGTTGATGATGGTTGATGTTAGGGTCCCACCCTAACCCCCTTATTTATGTAGTGGGACCACGTCATAATAAAGAGTCAATAAAGCCCATATTAATACATGTAAGTGGTTAACCCACTATTTATTACGGGACCACAGTTAGTTGCAAATGGGCCTAGTATTAGGTAGATGGTATTAATAAAACCCATGGTATTGTTCCATGGTATTACATGTATGAGTCATATATAAAGGAGAGAGACTCCCTGCGAGGAGCATCGTGTGTCTTATTTTTGAATCAAGCTCTGCTCTATTGGAGGTTGCCCCCTCGAAGAGGCCAGTGAACATTACTTCTGAATAATAAAGTATTTGCTGTTGTCTCTCACTATTCTATGTTCTGGGTATTTTTCTTCTCATATTCTGTATTTGGGTATCTTTTGCAGGTTAAAAGCATAATAAGTGGTATCAGAGCTCTTTCCAGGGCTGGTGGGATCTCCATTTCTTAGATTTTTTTTTTTTTTGGCTAGAGACGTGTTCTAGCGTCTTTAAACCACGGGATCTGTCGTTGAGCGCATAAACCTGTAGATTTGGGGAGGCATGCACGCAGGAAATACAAGAGGTGGTCACGCTTGTTGGACACCCTTGTAACCCCTGTGGGTACCCCTTCGAGTATTAGCGCATTAGACAGAACCGCGTACAGACTGTCTTCCACGTACCTTTTGGGTATATCAGAAGCCCCCTAGCTCCTCTGCAACCTAGCCATAGATAAACTATCGGCCGTTTTGCTGCTACAGTACACCAAGAACAGCACTCAGAGAGATTACTCGCTCGTACGATAGGGCAGTCGGGTTGTACGGCTAAGGGTACGATTGGTCCTCCTTAGTTAGAGCCCTGAAACATTGGGCCAAGTACTACTGTCAGACCCTTATGTATATTGCGATCTGTAGCACCTGACACTCCTCGAGACCATAGCTCCCTTTATCTTGGGATCACGCATCATCTCGGCGAGATCCGCTCGCGCAAAAGGGTGCAGCAGCAGCAGACATTAGTCTGATCTATTAGATCTATCAGATCCGCAGCAACAATCTATTCCGCCATTCAGATCTCTTAGATCCACTTGATCTGAGTATTTGTGTGGGGTTCCTATACCGGAGCATGATTTTCGCAGGACTTTTGATAGCATTAACATTTTGAGGATTCGACGACTGCAGTATTCCTAAGGAAGTATTCTGAGATCTTTCGTGGCGCTTATTGGTGATCTAGCCCATCAGAATCAGGATGACGAGTTGAGCACAATGGTACCATTCAATTCTTAGTGAAAATTTTTTTGGCGGTCCCAAATTTTAAGAAGCATAAAGTCGGTGCATGGTAGCCACTAGAGCCCAAGCGATGGCCAATGAGAGGATGGAAAAATTTGAACAAATCTTGAAATACATGCAATTTCAGCTTGACAATCTATTAGTATTAGTCGCGGACGCAATCCAGAAGGGCAAGGAGATAGCCCATGAGGAAGAGAATATTGGGAATGGACACAGTGAGAGTGAGTCTAGTCATTCTCCTCGCCTTTGGGGCCCCTAAAAACAATAATATCGTCCGAGACCTCCCAAATTGGATATGCGTAAATTTGATGGTTCTCACCCGGTGGCATGGATAGCACAAATGGAGCAGTATTTTAGTTTGAATAACATCCTAGATGATGAGACTCATCTCATGGTGGGGAGCATGTACTTGGATAATGAAAGGTGGCAATGGTGGGAATGGCATCAACGTTGCAATACAGCTTTTAGGACTTGGGACAAATTCAAAAAATCTCTTACAGACTACTTTGACCAGGACTCTGCTTTTTTGGGTCGTCTTACTAATCTCCGACAGACGGGCACAGTGGATGAATATATTACAGCCTCTGAAGCCTTAGCCTTCCGCACTAGGGGTCTCTTAGATGTGTTCTACACTGAATGTTTTATCAGCAGTCTTAAAGAGGCCATAAAAGCCCACGTCCAACTGCACCACCCTCCCACATGGCTTGAGGATTGCAAGGTAGCTCGTGACATGGAACGTGCGTTAGCAGCCCTGGCCACCCGCCCAAATTTCATCGCCAAGTGTCGCACATCACAGACTCACAACACCACTCAAACACTTAAGGTTCAAAAGGTGTCACCAGTAGAAATGGCCGAAAGAAGAAAGCAGAGATTATGTTACTACTGTGATGAAAAATAATCCCCAGGTCACAAATGCAAGGAGCCCAAATTTTTTCAAATTGATGCCATTGATTACAGCTCCTCGGAGGAAGATCCACCACTTGAGGAACCTGAGGCGGTAGAAGAAGATAACCATAAGGAAAATGTCCCTGACGAACCAGTTATTTCACTGCATGCTCTGGCAGGGATTTCTTCACCTCAAACTCTCAAATTCAGAGGTTTTATTAAACATTGCCCAGTAGTAGTCCTGATTGATAGTGGAAGTACACATAATTTCATCCATCAAAAAGTCGCAGAAGCAGTGCATTGTTTTGTACGATCAGTTTCTAACTTCCAAGTCCAAATCGCGGATGGGGGCACAATGAAATGTGAAGGCCGCTGTGAAAATGTCAAACTTCAAATGGGGGATTATCAGTTGAAGACCCACATGTTTTCAATACACATGGTTGGGTGTGACATTGTCCTAGGGGCTGAATGGCTTCGCACTCTGGGGCCAATCACAATGGATTTCCAGGAGTTATATATGCGTTTTAAGCAGAACAACTCCACACATACCCTCCGTGGACTCCAGGCGGGAGCCCCCTCTATCATCAACTCGCATAGAATGGAAAAATTGCTAAAAAAGGGACATCATGGAGTTATAGCTCAATTTAATGCCATCCAGGGAGTCGAAACTAAGTCTCTTCCGATTCACCCGGAGATGCAACAGATTTTAAATAACCATCTGCCAGTCTTTGACAAGCCTCATGAGCTTCCACCCTCGAGAGGGGAACATGATCATAGCATCATCTTGGTTCCGGGGGCCCAACCCCCAAATGTGCGCCCCTACAGATATCCGTTCACCGAAAAGAATGAAATAGAAAAAATAATCAAGGAACTTTTGGAAGCAGGAGTCATACGTCCCAGCATTAGTCCTTATTCATCACCGGTGGTCATGGTACTCAAGAAAGATGGGGAATGGCGGATGTGTCCAGACTTCAGGGCGCTCAATAAGTTGACATTCAAAGATAAATTTCCCATCCCAGTGGTTGATGATTTGCTCGATGAACTCAATGGGGCTCAATTCTTCACTAAGCTGGATCTTCACTCAGGCTACGACCAAATTCGCATGAAGGAAGTCGACATTCCAAAAACCGCTTTCCAAACTCATGAACGCCATTATGAGTTCTTGGTCATGCCATTCGGTCTTTGTAATGCCCCATCTACTTTTCAGAGTCTTATGAACCATCTTCTCAAACCATATCTCAGGAAATTCGTTCTTGTCTTCTTCGATGACATACTCATCTATAGTTGCACTTGGGCCACACATCTTCAACATGAAGATCTACTTTTGCAACTGCTCCGCAAGCATCAATTATTTGTTAAGATGTCCAAGTGTTCGTTTGGCATGGAAGAAGTTGAGTACTTGGACCACATTGTGGGGCGTGCAGGTGTCAAGGTGGACCCCAAAAGATCCAGGCAATGCAGGATAGGCCTCAACCTAAGACTTTGAAGAGATTGAGAGGATTTTTGGGTCTCACAGGCTATTATCGCAAATTTGTCCGCAATTATGGGCGCATAGCGAAGCCCCTCACGTAACTCCTGGAAAAAAATTCATTCTTCTGGAATGAGGATGCACAACAGGCATTTACAGCTCTCAAAAAGGCCATGTGTTCCACTCCAGTCTTAGCACTACCAGATTTCACCAAATCTTTTGTCCTTGAATGTGATGCTTCAGGTACAGGTATTGGGGCAGTTTTAATGCAGGAAGGTCGACCTTTGGCCTTCACCAGTCAACAACTAAGTGGGAAGAATCTGGGTCAATCTACCTATGAGAAGGAAATGATGGTCATCTTACATGCAGTAGAGACCTGGCGACCTTACTTACTGGGGTGACATTTCCAAATCCGCAACAGACCATCACAGTCTTAAATCTTTTTTGGAGCAACGCATATCCTCCCCACAACAAAATAAATGGCTCGCCAAAATGCTGGGATATGATTATGAGATCGTTTACAAAAAAGGGCAAGAAAATAGGGTAGTAGATGCATTATCTCGCCAATTTGAGGAAGACACCACCCTGCCAGCAATTTCCCTTCCCATTCCAGAATTGATTGAAGAGGCTCGCAGGGAATGGTTTTCACATCCTAGGCTCTCCCAACTCATTTCTCAATTGCAGGCGGATCCAAATCCCACCAAGTGCTACTCGTGGCAGAATGAGATTCTTCGCTACAGGGACATAGTCGTGATATCACCAACATCCAGCCTCAAAAGTCGTATTTTGGCAGAATTGCACTCATCCCCCCTTACAGGACATTCAGGCCTTCAGAAGACGTATGCTCGCACCATAAGATCATTTTTTTGGACAGGTATGAAAAAGGACATCCTTACTTTTGTATCAGAATGCGATGTATGTCAACGCTACAAATGGGAGACCATCAAAGCACCAGGCACATTACAACCATTGCCCATCCCAACATCAATATGGACAGAGGTTTCTATGGATTTCATTACAGGTCTTCCAAAGTCCGGAAACAAGTCAGTCATCATGGTGGTTGTGGACAGACTTTCGAAGTATGCTCATATTTGCGCCTTACCCCAGCCGTTTACACCGAATTTGGTTGCTCAAACTTTCATGGATCAGATCTTCAAACTACATGGCATGCCCACTTCGATTGTGTCCGATCGTGACCCAATCTTCACTAGTAATTTTTGGCAGGAACTCTTCAGGCTACAAGGCACCCATCTAAAACTCAACACTTCCTATCATCCACAAACAGATGGTCAAACTGAAGCAGTCAACAAATGTCTGGAAACCTACCTTAGGTGTTTTACTTCAGAAAAGCAACATCTGTGGGTTCAGTGGTTACCTTTGGCTGAATGGTGGTATAACACCAACTATCATGTCACCACCAAAATGACTCCCTATGAAGCAGTATATGGTCAACTCCCTCCTTCCCCTACTTCTTATATCAAAGGATGCTTTAAGGTACAAGCAGTGGATCAAATCCTAGAAAGTCGTTCAACCATGCTCGCCCATCTTAGAGAGAATCTTCATCAAGCTCAAAACCGCATGAAGCAACAGGTAGATCAGCATCGCTCAGAGCGCCAATTTCAGGAAGGGGATCAGGTATTTTTGAGGCTGCAACTCTATAAGCAAACATCACTCAAAGACAAGGGTTGTCAAAAACTATCTCCAAAGTTCTACGGACCATATCAAGTACTTCAGAGGATTGGAGAAGTAGCATACAAGTTGGCTTTGCCACCTATGGCAAAAATCCATCCAGTTTTCCATGTCTCATGCCTCAAGAAAGTGATTGGGAAAAATTACAGAATTCAAACCAGTCTACCTAAATTGGATGAGGAAGGATCAATCTGGTTCCAACCTTAACAGGTCATGGACACACGAGAACGACCCCTACGTGGCCGAGTGATTAAGGAAGTCCTCATCAAGTGGAAAGACACCTCTCCGGAAGCTGCAACTTGGGAACTAACCACTATTCTTCAGCAGTTTCCGCAGCTTCAGCCTTGAGGACAAGGCTATTCTTAAGGGGGAGGGCATGTTAGGGTCCCACCCTAACCCCCTTATTTCTGTAGTGGGATCACGTCATAATAAAGAGTCAATAAAGCCCATATTAATAATTGTAAGTGGTTAACCTGCTATTTATTACGAGACCACAGTTTGTTGTAAATGGGCCTAGTATTAGGTAGATGGTATTAATAAAACCCATGGTATTGATCCATGGTATTACATGTATGAGTCATATATAAAGGATAGAGACTCCCTGTGAGGAGCATCGTGTGTCTTATTTTTGAATCGAGCTCTGCTCTATTGGAGGTTGCCCCCTCGAAGATGCCAGTGAACATTGCTTCTGAATAATAAAGTATTTGATGTTGACTCTCACTATTCTATGTTCTGGGTATTTTTCTTCACATATTCTGTATTTGGGTATCTTTTGCAGGTTAAAAGCATAACAAGTGGTATCAGAGCTCTTTCCAGGGCTGGTGGGATCTCCATTTCTTAGCAGTATTTTTTTTTTTTTTTTTGGCTAGAGACGTGTTCCTGCGTCTTTAAACCACAAGATCCGTCGTTGAGCGCATAAACCTAGCCATAGATAAACAGTCGGCCGTCTTGCTGCTACAGTACATCGAGAACAGCACTTGGAGATATTACTCGCCCGTACGATAGGGTAGTCGGGTTGTACGGCTAAGGGTACAATTGATCCTCCTTAGTTAGAGCCCTGAAACATTGGGTTGAGTACTACTGTCAGACCCTTATGTATATTGCGATCTGTAGCACCTGACACTCCTCGAGACCATAGCTCCCTTTATCTTGGGATCACACATCATCTCGGCCAGATCTGCTCGCGTAAAGGGGTGCAGCAGCAACAGACATCAGTCTGATCTATTAGATCCATTAGATCTGCAACAACAATCTATTCCGCCATTCAGATCTTTCAGATCCACCTGATTTGAGTAGTTGTGTGGGGTTCCTATACCGGAGCCTGATTTTCGCAGGACTTTTGACAGCATTAACATTTTGAGGATTCGGGGACTGCAGTATTCCTAAGGAAGACGAGCTGAGCATAGTGGTACCATTCAATTCTCAGTGAAAAAAATTTTTGGCGGTCCCAAATTTTAAGAAGCACAAGGTCGGTGCATGGTAGCAACTAGAGCCCAAGCGATGGCCAATGAGAGGATGGACAAACTTGAACAAATCTTGCAATCCATCCAATTTCAGCTTGACAATCTAACAGTATTAGTCCTGAACGCAATCCAAAAGGGCAAGGAGGTAGCCCATGAGGAAGAGAATATGGGAAATGGACACAGTGAGGGTGAGTCTAGTCATTCTCCTCACCTCTGGGGCTCCCAAAAACAACAATCCCGTCCGAGACCTCCCAAATTGGATATGCATAAATTTGATGGTTCTCACCTAGCGGCATGGATAGCACAAATGGTGCAGTATTTCAATTTGAATAACATCCTAGATGATGAGACTCAACTTATGGTGGGGAGCATGTACTTGGATAATGAAAGGTGGCAATGGTGGGAATGGCATCAACTTTGCAATACAGCGTTTAGGACTTGGGACAAATTCAAAAAAGCCCTTACAGACCGCTTTGACCAGGAATATGATTTTTTGGGTCGTCTTACTAAGCTCCGACAGACGGGCACAGTGGATGAATATATTACAGCCTTTGAAGCCTTAGCCTTCCACACTAGGCGTCTCTCAGATGTGCTCTACACAGAATGTTTTATCAGCGGTCTTAAAGAGGCCATAAAAGCCCACGTCCAACTACATCACCCTCCCACATGGATTGAGGCTTGCAAGGTAGCTCGTAACGTGGAACGTGCATTAGCAGCCCTGGCCACCCACTCAAATTTCACCGCCAAGGGTCGCACCACACAAGCTCACAGCACGACTCAAACACTTAAGGTTCAAAAGGTGTCACCAGTAGAAATGGCCGAAAGCAGAAAGCAGGGATTATGTTACCACTGTGATGAAAAATACTCCCCAGGTCACAAATGCAAGGAGCCCAAATTTTTTCAAATTGATGCCACTGATTACAGCTCATCGGAGGAAGATCCACCACTTGAGGAACCTGAGGCGGTAGAAGGAGATAACCAAAAGGACAATGTCCCTGATGAACCAGTTATTTCACTGCATGCTCTGGCAGGGATTTCTTCACCTCAAACTCTCAAAATCAGAGGTTTTATTAAACATCGCCCAGTAGTAGTCCTGATTGATAGTGGAAGTACACATAATTTCATCCATCAAAAAATCACAGAAGCAGTGCTTTGTTTGTACAAGCAGTTTCTAACTTCCAAGTCCAAATTGCGGATGGGGGCACAATGAAATGTGAAGGCCCCTGTGAAAATGTCAAACTTCAAATGGGGGATTATCAGTTGAAGACCCACATGTTTGCAATACACATGGGTGGGTGTGACATTGTCCTAGGGGCTGAATGGCTTCGCACTCTTGGGCCAATCACAATGGATTTCCAGGAGTTATATATGAGTTTTAAGCATAACAACTCCACACATACCCTCCGTGGACTCCAGGCGGGAGCCCCCTCTATCATCAGCGCGCATAGGATGGAAAAATTGCTAAAAAAGGGACATCATGGAGTTATAGCTCAATTTAATGCCATCCAGGGAGTCGAAACTAAGTCTGTGCTGATTCACCCGGAGATGCAACAGATTTTAAATAACCATCTGCCGGTCTTTGACAAGCCTCATGAGCTTCCACCCTCGAGAGGGGAACATGATCATAGCATCACCTTGGTTCCTGGGGCCCAACCCCCAAATGCACGCCCCTACAGATATCCGTTCACCCAAAAGAATGAAATAGAAAAAATAATCAAGGAACTTTTGGAAGCAGGAGTCATACGTCCCAGCATTAGTCGTTATTCATCACCGGTGGTCATGGTACTCAAGAAAGATGGGGAATGCGAATGTGTCCAGACTTCAGGGCCCTCAATAAGTTGACAGTCAAAGATAAATTTCCCATCCCGGTGGTTGATGATTTGCTCGACAAACTCAATGGGGCTCAATTCTTCACTAAGCTGGATCTTCGCTTAGGCTACCACCAAATTCGCATGAAGGAAGTCGACATTCCAAAAACCACTTTCCGAACTCATGAAGGCCACTATGAGTTCTTGGTCATGCCATTCGGTCTTTGTAATGCCCCATCTACTTTTTAGAGCCTTATGAACCATCTTCTCAAACCATATCTCAGGAAATTCGTTCTTGTCTTCTTCGATGACATTCTCATCTATATTTGCACTTAGGCCACACATCTTCAACATGTAGATCTACTTTTGCAACTGCTCCGCAAGCATCAATTATTTGTTAAGATGTCCAAGTGTTTGTTTGGCATGGAAGAAGTTGAGTATTTGGGCCATATTGTGGGGCATGCAGGTGTCAAGGTGGACCCCAAAAAGATCCAGGCAATGCAGGATTGGCCTCAACCTAAGACTTTGAAGAGCCTGAGAGGATTTTTGGGTCTCACAGGCTATTATCACAAATTCGTCCACAATTATGGGCGCATAGCGAAGCCCCTCATGCAACTCCTGAAAAAAATTCATTCTTCTAGAATGAGGATGCACAATAGGGATTTACAGCTCTTAAAAAGGCCATGTGTTCCACTCCAGTCTTAGCACTACCGGATTTCACCAAATCTTTTGTCATTGAATGTGATGCTTCAGGTACAGGTATTGGGGCAGTTTTAATGTAGGAAGGTCAACCTTTGGCCTTCACAAGCCAACAACTAAGTGGGAAGAATCTGGGTCAATCTACCTATGAGAAGGAAAAGATGGCCATCTTACATGCAGTAGAGACCTGGCGACCTTACTTACTAGGGCGACGTTTCCAAATCCGCACAGACCATCACAGTCTTAAATATTTTTTGGAGCAACGCCTATCCTCCCCACAACAAAATAAATGGCTCAGCCAAAATGTTGGGATATGATTATGAGATCATATACAAGAAAGGGAAAGACAATAGTGTAGCAGATGCATTATTTCGCCAGTTTGAGGAAGAAAGTACCCTGCTAGCTATTTCCCTCCCCATTCCAGAATGGATTGAAGAAGCTCGCAGAGAATGGTTTTCACACCCGAGCTCTCCCAACTCATTTCTCAATTACAGGCTGATCCAAATCCCACCAAAGGCTACTCGTGGCAGGATGATATT